>ONZH01004455.1:115000-295375 GCA_900303285.1 Rhinella marina | reverse complement strand
GGGAAGCGGATGGGGCTGGTGAGGAGGGTGGTACTAGTAGTGGCAGCAACAGAGGGCAGAGGCGAGTTAGGCCCAGGGCTAGTGCTTCCCTGGGAAGTATCGAGACCCCAAATATAGTGGGGCCGGCACCAGAGTGTAAGCGTGCAAGGGCTACAAGCTTGGCCAGCTGTGGAGGGCACACATCGGGTGTGTGGAAGTATTTTACCACTCTGCCGGGAGATAGCAGTATGGCCACGTGTAATTTGTGTAAACAAAATTGAGCCGTGGGAAAGCCACAAATGTTGGGATCACTGCTCTGTGGAACCATTTGAAGCGGGGTCATGCCGGCAATTTAGAGCAGCCCATTAATACTAAAGAGCTGGTTACTTAGGGCCATAGCTCAGCCCGAATCCCAGGGTTAACTAGTACATCCACCTCATCGTCGGCCAGTGCGTGCATTTTTCCACCTCATCTCATTCGGCAGCCGTCCATTGCCGAGTGCGTGGCCAGGAAGCAGTTTTACGCCACAAGTAATCTGACAGTGCGCAAACTGAATGGTCACCTGACAAAGTTGCTGGCTGTGCAGTCTCTGCCGTACCAGCTGGTTGACTGCCCAGCTTTTAGGGAGCTAATGGCTGGTTCTCAGCCACGCTGGCAGGTCCCTAGCCGGCATTACTTCTCCAAAAAAGCTATCCCTGCCCTTTACTCCCACGTGGCTGACAATACTGGATGCTCCCTGCAGCTGTCTCTCTGCAGCATGGTGCACGTCACGGTGGACACCTGGAGCAGTGCTTACGGCCAGGGGCAATGCATGTCCTTTACTGCCCACTGGTTGGATGTATTTAGTGGCAGCGAGGCAGGAACCCCCCAGCAACCCGGTCAATTGCTGTTGGCACCTCCACATGCTTTCCAGCCAGGATTGCAGCAGACCACCCAACAACTATCCGCTTCCACCTCCACGGGCAGTCCGCCTGCTGGAGCGTCAGGGCACCGAGTTACCCGCGCTCCTTCATATCACATGTGTCAGGTGAAACGCTGCCATGCAGTGTTAGACTTAGTTTGTCTTGGCAGTAGCAGCCACACAGGCCAGCGCTTGCTGCATTACATGAAGCAGCAAATAGCGAGCTGGCTGACTCCACGGCAGCTGGAAGTGGGCAAGGTAGTAAGTGACAATGAGACAAATATAGTGGCAGCGTTGAACCTGGGTCAATTCTCGCATGCTCCCTGTATGGCACAAGTCCTAAATCTAGTGGTGCAAAGATTTCTAAAAACATTCACTGGCCTGCGCACAGTGCTGGCAAAGTCGCGGAAGCTTTGCACTCATTTCAGCCATTCATATGTATCTTGCCACGCTCTGGTGGAACTGCATCGTCAAAACGGTCTTCCGCCACACCGCTTAATAGGTGACGTGGCGACCCGGTGGAATTCCACTCTTCATATGTTGCAGCGACTCCTAGAGCAGCGTAGAGCAGTGGATGATTTTGTCCAGCAGCAGCCAGAATCTTCCAGCATAGGGAGCAGGTGCGGCTTTGATTTCCGGCAGTGGAGGCTGGTCCGAGATGCCTGCACTGTTCTAAGGCCCTTAGAAGAAGCCACCAAATTGGTTAGCCGGGACAGCTGCGGTGTGAACAACATAATTTCAATAATATTTGTGCTCATGCAGCAGGGGTCAATGGGTGAAGGAAATCCTGGCCATTTGTCTACCCGCCATGCTGTCACTGTAGGTGAGCCCCAACGCCAAAGTTCCCTTGTGGAGCAGGATGAGGATGAGGAGCTTCAGTTAGAGGAGGGGGAAGAGGAGGAGGATTTTAATGAGGGTGATGATGACCAGGAGGAGGAGGAGGAGGAGGAGACACAGGTGGAGGATGAGGATGATGAGACTTTCAGGGACACAGCAGTTTCTCCGAGAGAGGCTGAGATGGAAAGAAGTGGCCTCTGTCACGCTGGGCAGGATGGCGAGTTGTATGCTCACATACTTACGCACTGACAGGCGTATCCTAAACATAAGGCAGACTGACGAATACTGGCTGGCAATGCTTCTGGACCCGCGGTATCAATCCAACATGGGGGATTGTTTTTCTCCCCAGGAAAGGGAAGAGAAATTAGTATCATTGCGGGAGAAGCTATGTAGTAACCTGGCCACAGCTTTCAGCCAGCTGCCAGCATGTCTGAGAAGGCGGTCCGGCCGAGTAATCCACCTTCTGCCACAACCAGCAGCAGCCAGTTAAGCCTAATTAGTATGATGCAGGAATTTTTCTCTGCAGGCTCCCAACAGCTGCAGCCAAGTGAGCAGGCCCAGATCACCCACCTCAATGAGCAGGTTCAGGCGTACCTGCAGTCTGGCTCACAAAGCCTCTTCTCAGACCCCCTGGACTTCTGGGCAGGCAGATTACAACAGTGGCCGGAACTGTCCCACTATGCACTAGGGCTTCTTTCCTGCCCAGCCTCAAGTGTCATGTCAGAGAGGGTTTTTAGTGCCGCTGGGGGGGGGGAAGGTGACACCCAAAAGGACAAATCTGTCACCGGGCAGTGTTCAAAAAAATACCTTTATAAAAATGAATAAAGGCTGGATTACATCCGAATTTCATACTCCTCTTGCTGATGCTGGTGGTGATTAGATCAGGCCTTGCAGGGCAGAATAGTCTGAGTGTCTTCCCACTGTTGCTGTCAGCCGGGCCATAATTTTACAGCCAAATGTCTTGTACCATGTCATGGGCTGTGCGAACCCGAAGTCTCCAAAACCCTATTTCAAAACCAAACACTGTTGTCTACCTCCGCCTCCGTTTTCTACGCTTAGTCGGAGAGTAGCTGTTGTTAGTTAACGTTACTAATAGTTCTATTTAGTATTGTTAAGTTTGTTTTGGAGCCTCAGCCTTTAGTCCCCCCTCCACAAAAAAAAAAAAAAAAAAAAAAAAAAATATATATATATATATATATATATGTGTCTGTGTTTATATATTTAAAAAAAAAATTAATTTTTTTTACTCTGCCTCCCATACAAGTTATATTAGCGGACATTGTTATACACCACCGCAGTCTGTTGTATTTATTTTACCTATCACTCTATGCTGATATACCCCGTCCCCTACTACTACTGGCCGGGGCAGCCATAAAAAGCTCATGTATAATTTTCACTGCCTATCTTAAGGTAGAATGTACAGGCTTGTTGCCCAAACAAGCCAAGCCTTTTTTATTTTCTGTCTGTCAATTGTAATCAGTGAACAGGAGTGTGTGTAATGTAGTAATACTTCGGCCGGCAGACACCGCTGTGTTCATTAATATGGGAAAATGGCTGTGGGAAAAAAACTCTGTCTTCTTCACACTATGTCATGATCAGGAAGGTGTTAAAGGTTTAACAAAACACTCAAAACATAGGTTTTTCAAGAATATTTTAGTAATAAATAAAAACTTCTTTTTAACAAACAACTAAATAATATAATAAAAGAAAGGAACAAAAAAATAAGATTACGCCGGCCTTTGCCGACGTTGGGCCATCATGTCCTGCAGCTCTTGCAGCTCCAGCTGCAGGCCACAAAGGAGCCGGGAGGCAGAGTGGAGCCCGGAGCCAAGTCGCCGTAATCCAGCCTCCACTTCGAAGTCAGTGGGGATGTCTGTAGGGGTGGAAACAGTTAAGTACTTAATTTGTATGATCGAGTTACAGTGGTTGTCCCACAAAAAAAATCTAAACTTTAATGTACTGGAGCGACTTATTCTGTGAGATGTATTCTGTACTGACTGAGCCTTTTGTAGTACTTACTGGACACCCATACGGCGTGGTCTTCCCATGGTCCAGGGGAAAACTGCTCCCTGTCGGTTGGAGCTACCAAAGATAAAACATACATTTAGCTCATATTTTGAAGACAGAAGGTCCACCCATTACACTTTTTTTTTTTTTTTAACCTACCTTCTACCTCTGGTAGCTGGGCTGGTGGTGTTGGAGGGGCAGGTGGGATCCTCTCTCTCTGGGGTGGAGGACGGTGAGAGCGGCTCCTCTGTGGTGCAGCAGCTGTCCAAAATCATGAAATAATGGCCTAAGGCTACTTCTACACTAGCGGCAGCCCGGATCCGGCAGGTGAACCCCTATTACAGTGAATTTGGGCCGGAGTGCGGTTCCGGCCCCACACGTGTACCTGCGGCAGCACGGATCCGGAGGGACCCTTCACCCGCTGGATTCGGGCTGCCGCTAGTGTAGAAGTAGCCTTACATTCAACTCTAATAAACAGTTGTAGCTACATGGAAATAGTTTGGGGCTGGAGGATCCCGTTCCTAACCACTAGTGCTCTAACTGCAGCTGCACTCCCACGTAGCTTGGATGAAAAATAAAATAAATATGTTTTACACTTACTAGAGGCTGCAGGTACTTCAGGTGCTCTGAAACATAAAAACGTACACAATTGTTAGATGATGACTCTTTTTAATACTAACACATACTACTATTAAGATATTATGGGTGTGAGGGGGGGCCATATCATATTTTTTTCTTCTAAAAAGGTATTTATGGCAATAGATAACGTTATCGTCGCAATAACTTTCTTTATATCGTTAACACGGTGCGGTAGAATACTTTGGATATCACCCACTGACAGTAGCTGCAGCATGGGCACGTCTTTGAGTCTGTTTGTAGTAGGAGGAAGCGCTAACTATGAAGGGGCATATAAGGGTACTTTCTTTCGAACTAGTGCATTTGCCTGACACAAACGGGGGAACGGCCAGCACCATTAACAATAATGACTAGAACACCTTCACTTAAGTTGTTTGGGTATATAGAGAGGCGGTGCCTAGCATGAAACAAAAATACTGCAGCGAACTACGCACGACCACGTTGTCCTTCTATACTTTTTTCATTATTCGCAGTGACTGCTCGTATATATATATATATATTTTGTTACTCACCCTGCCGTATCTCTGCGCGGATCTCATTAAGCCGCTCTGGGCATTTGAATTTCAGATCGGACCATTTCCGCTGGATCTGGCCCGGGGTCCGCACGGTGTGGAAACGATGGCGCAGGCCTTGGATCACCTGCTGGATCACCTCCTTCTTATGCTGGTTTGGATGGCGGTGTGTGCCATCGTAATCCTCTCTGTCCATCAGCCGGATCAGGAATTTCAGCTCTTCAGAGCTAAATGATGAGGATCGCCTGGATGCCGTTTTCGAATATTCGCTCTGCCTCTGAGGAGTGCACGCCGTGGCCTCTCGTCGTGCGTGCCTGTGTATTATGTAATCGCGTAGACAATAGCACGCTAAGGATTCATACGCTATTTGTACGCTCATGCGTATGTCTTCTAAGAAGTTGCGTACATTTTTTAAATGAACGTTCGTTATTAGTGTACGAATGTTCACTAATAGCACATAATAACGTATATTTTGTACGCAAATACAACAAATCTATTCGTCGAATATACGAATCTTACAAAAAGTTCGGCGAATGATTTTTTGAATGATTCGTCTCATCAAAGGAGACGTTCTACTGCATGGGGGATACAAGGAGACGTTCTACTGCATGGGGGATACAAGGAGACGTTCTACTGCATGGGGGATACAAGGAGACGTTATACTGCATGAGGGCGACAAGGAGGCGTTGTACTGTATTGGGGCGACAAGGAGGCGTTATACTGTATGGGGCTTATACACTCCATGGGACTCATGACCTGTGTATTCCCCTTTGGTCTAGCACATCCCCCACCTCTTGCATCCACATATATGTGCTTTATCCTGAGAAGTAACTTGTGAGATAGCGGTCACACATCAGTATATCATGTATTTATGCCACTGCCAAAACACAGCTTATAGCACCACTTTTCTATTATATGGGCTCCGCAGCAACTACAATAGCTAGTGCTGCACCACAGTGCACTCTCTTTGCAGTAAGCTCCCTCTTTAGCCTGACAAAGAGTATCCTATTCTGTGAAACTACAAGTCCCAGCTAAACCCTCCAGTAGAGCCTCAAACCAGGGAACATATGGACTAAACGCATTGCCCAGTCGTATTTTACAATGCTTCTCATACACCACTGCTGAGAAAATGGGAGCAGGAGGGCAGTATATGCTCCAGTGCGCTTCTCCGATATGACTCCCCTTTCTTGTCACAAGCTGGGGAGACTTCAGCATCTACTGTTAGCCTAGTGTGTTGGGAATGTGTAGTTCATAAGACTCACCAAAGGGCACATGCTCAGATGATGCCACTGCTTTATGAAGTGTATCGCTGCCTGTTTTAGAAGCAGTCAGCACTTTCTAACCGTCCCTATGATGCCATTAAAACATCGTAGTATTTAAGACATGGTGATATCTCCATTTTTTTTTTTATAGTATATCGCCCAACACTTCGTGGTCATAAACTGCTGTTTGGGCACTCTGCAGGGTTCAGAAAATAAATAGCACCAGTGGGATTTGAGGCCTAGTTTGAGGATTAATACAGCACTGGCTGGCAACAGCAGAGGCTCTGAGGTTAAAGGGGTTATCCGACCCCTGAAATGCCCCCTCATATGCCTGGGCCCCTCTCACACAATGTACTTACCTTGCTCCCCGGCACCTGCGTCGCTTCTGAAGCTTGCACTGCCGCCACTGCATTTCCCTGTGCACAGAGGAAACATACGGAGCCTTCCTAGCGTTGCCTGCGATGCTAGGGAGGCTCGTCAACACCTGCTATTCGCTGACAACCCCCTCAGAACTAGTACCTCGAAACCAAAACAGAGTTCGGTTTCAAGTTTTAAAGTGATTTTCCACTTTTAAAATCAATTACCAAAGTTATTCAACAAAGTCACGCACGACTTTGCGAATAACTTCGGCTCATTGGAGCCCATACATTCTAATACTGGAGACGAATCTCCGTACAGTATTATTCCGAGGTTTTGAACGAAGCGACTTCGGATGAAGCATCTAAAGCTCGCTTTGCCCAAATCTACTCACAGTATTTACCAAGGAGTGTAGTGAGCATTGTGATCCAACAAAATTAATTCACAGTACTTGGTTCAAAGTGAAAATAACAATTTTTACACAGATATGCCATTTCAGTGCTCCATATATTGTGCCTGGTATATGCCGATGTAAAAGTCAACCCTCTTATTATGTTGTTTGTCCTGCTTTTGTAAACACACTACATGTGGCCCTTATGTTTTGCCATGACGTACACCAGAGCTGTTGAGTAAATGAGCACCATGCACATTTGAGGCCCAATGTGGTGATTTAGGCATCTTATGCTGACAGCTGTAGAGACTCTGGAGTGAGAAGTGACTCCATCTTGGAAACTACATTCTTCAAGGTATTTACTAAGGTGTGGAGTGAGCATTTTGTCAAAGTGAAACTTGCAAATATTCCATAGATGTGGCATTTCAGTGCCCAATACGCTGTGCCCTGATGGTGCCATCTAAGGTACACCACGTTCCTTAAATTCCGTCCAGTTCTACCAGTTACTGCCATAATTGTATTTTTAAACTGTTGCTTGGACACCCTGTAGGGTTCGGGAAAGACCACCATTTGGCTTTTACAGCCCACATTTTGATGGATTGTTTTATAGGCGCCATGTTGCTTTGGAACCATTTTCTGAGAACCATAATTTTTCTTGATGGAGCTGTGTAAGGTTTATTTTTTGCGGGATGAGTTGCTGTTATCATTGGTACTACAGGGTGGCCAACAAAAAAGTAGCCCGCCTCCAGCGATAGTATGACGAGATGAACAAGCAAGTGGATTGTTATTTTTTAATCACCCACAAGTCACAAATGATGCTGAAATTGATTTCCGTTCACGTCTATGCATCTTTAGGCATGTTGCATTATGTTGGCTGATATTGCTCGCAGCTCTTCAACAGTGATGCTGCAGAAGAAAAACTGTACTGCTTTTTCCAACAACATGCCACACCTAATGGAACTCACTGGCATTGGTTCATGAACTGTTTACAGAGGAGAGAACTGTGAGCAAGGGATAAGGGCCACCACATTCCCCAGATTTGTCCACATGCAATTTTTATCTGTGGGGAAATGTAAAACAGAAAGTGTAGTCTAACAATCCACATACCCTTGATGAACTCAAGGAAAACATCACAAACACTATAAGCAGCATCACTGCTGAAGAGCTGCAAGCAGTATCCTCCAACATAATCCGACGTGCCCAAAGATGCATAGTTGTGAACAGGGACCACTTTCAGCATCTTTTGTGATTTGTGGGAAATAAAAAAAAAAAACATCCACTTGCTCGTTCATCTTGTCATACTGTCGCTGGAGGCGGGCTACTTTTTTGTGGGCCATCCTGTATTTTGGAGAGACAGCGGGAGTCCCTTCCCTCTGCAAACCCCCTAGATGCAGAGATCAGCATTGACTGCTGCAGCTGAAGAATTAATGCTCCAGCATCTGTGTTTTCAGCAATCCTAGCGGATACAGTAGCCAGGCCTCGGCACAGATCGGTCACACACGGCTTTTGTGCCTGCCTGATCAGTACAATGTACGTGTTGGTTAAAGCCTGGAAGAGATTAAATGGGGGGGGGGTCCTCACTACATTATTCTACAATAGATAGTAATAATGTGCCATCATGGCTGAGCAGCCTGACAGGAAAACCTCACTAATTTGTAGTATATGTAAGTGCCAGAGTGTAGTGTGTAGGCCTCGTCCCCTCATCCCCCTTGGCTGTTCTGCAAGTGGTGGCAACCAGTCCTCCCCACATTCTAGGATAGGTTTCTGGTGGCCATATCATTCCTGGAAAACCCTTCTAAGGACATGCCACACACAGACTTTTGTTATCCAACTTGGGAACATGTTTTTAATTAAGAATTTGAATCCCACCCCTGAGTACTTATATTGAACACTGAAAATACAATTTCACACCATTTATTTATTTTTTTTCCTTAAAGGGGTTATCCAGGAAAAGTTATTTATGATTTATCCTCAGGATAGGTCATCAGTATCAGATCTGTGGGGGTGCGACACCCGGGACCCTCATCGATCAGCTGAAGAGGCTTTGAGCACCGCAGTCTCTTTCTAGGCCAGTGACATCACTGTACATCCATCACATGGCCTAGTTGCAGATCAGCCCCATTCAAGTTTATAGATCTGCAATTCCAAAAACTGCCACTATATGATTGACGGAGCTGTCCATGGAAAGCTGCTGGGCCTGCATCGCTCACCAGAGCTCCGGCGAGTACAGCAGGTCCCTGAAACAGCTGATTATTGGGGATGCCGGGACTTGGACTCCCACTGATGTGATAATGATGACCTATCCTGAGGATAAATAATCATTATCTTTTCCAGATAACCCTTTAACTCTTTGTTTTCTTGTATTATTTTGTTATCCTCTAATATGTTCATACTCTCTTCCAGTCAACAATGCAAGTAGCAGCCTCTTAAAGGGGTTAACTGACCCCTGAAATGCCCCTTCATATGCCTGGGCCCCTCACACACAATGTACTTACCCTGCTCCCTGGCACCTGTGTTGCTTCTGGTCCCCTGCCGGGGGTCAGCGAATGAGAGGTGGTGACGGGGACGAGCCTCCCTAACGTCACCCGCGATGCTAGGGAGGCTCTTGCCAGGACAGGGATATGCAGCAGCGGCTGTGTGGAGACCAGGAGTGATGCGGGAGTGATATAAGTATATTGTGTGTGAGGGGCACAGGCATATGGGGGGGGGGGGGCAATTCAGTGGTTGGATAACCACTTTTATGGGATCCTAATTAAGGGCAAAATAAATAAGTGACCAATTACTTTAGCAAAATACTGGGTCACTTTCTTTATTTGACGCAGCCATTTTGACAGAATCTTGTATTGAGCAACTCCAGTGCATAATGATGAGTCCTGAATATTCATGAGCCCATGGCTTTACCCGCCCACCTGCTGCTGATTTATATGGAAATTAAAAAACTGTCAGTGAGAGGCAGGTAGGTGGGGAGGGCCGTGAGCTCATGATATGGGGACTCGTTTGGCATGTATTTGTGTTGTATCGTATGCCAGTAAATTGGCAGATGCAGAGGTTTTACAAAAAAATTGCGTCACTCCATGTATTCTACTTACTGTCATGGCTGTTTAACTTCCTCCTTTATTTAGGCTTTCAGCACGCCAAACAGCCTTGCTTGATCTTCTCAGTCTGAGAAGTCAGAGAGGGATCGGGGTTGATGACTCCATTAGAGCATCACACATTACACTAATCAATGTAGTGCTCTTCTGTGGGCATCTTTATGTAGTCTTACCAAGAGAACAGTAATGCTGTCATCAGAGATTGCAATAACGCCTGTAAAAGAAGCATAGACGCCCGTTCTTGCCATTTTACTCCCTAAAAAAGTACCAATTAGACTTTTCCCTGCCATTCATCGGCTCAGGGCTGTGAATGGCACAGGAGGGCAGTATTTCTGCTGGACTGATATTGTGCCCTGCAGCAGGGGCCAGCTGGCAGGAGTAATAGGTGTAAGGAGGAGGGGTGAGCTCCCGGGCCATTGCCGTATCAGGATAGTAGGAAAGGGTGGTGAGCTCTGGCCGAGTACACAGGAGAACATTGTGGCAGTGATGCTGAAGAGTATTCCGGAGTGGTAGATAACTACTGCAGAGCCCGGACATCCAGTTTGACGTGCAGCACAATGTGAGCAGTGTGTGATGTCTCTAGTCAAGTGTACAGTGAAGATACACTATATTGGACTTTACTTGGCTATAATTGCCTGCTGTGCATTCACTCCATACCCCTTTCAGTAGCTTATTAACCCTATGCTGGTGGGCGGGGAACAATGTTATTTACATGAGACTGTGTTATAATCTGATGGAGACGGGAATCCGCAGGCCGGAGTAGATCTGGAGCGACTGTAGAAGACTGAAGATACGATGCTGATATACGAACGGGTAAGTTCAAGTAGGTAGCTAGATGAAGGGAAGTTCATCCAACAGGAGCTTAAGTACAAACAATACTCAAACAACTACTGAAACAGCTGAGAGCCTATTTAACCCCTTCGCGCCCAGCGCCGTGGGCACATGGCGCCCGCTCGCAAGTGCGGCGGGCGTCATGGCCGGCAAGTCTCTGCTGTTTCTAACAGCAGAGACTCGCCGCTACTTACCGCCATCGGCGGCGTCTTCCTGGGCGTTTAGATGCCGTGATCACACGTGATCACGGCATCTAGTTGCGTCTGAACTCGGAAGCATCCGTGTGGCCAATCGGGGTGTCTGTACACCATATGAAAACTGTAATCCTCGCTTCGCCAATACGGCGAATTGTGTGGCGGAAAAAAGCGTCCAAATGGCGATTTGCCGTTTTTTGTCGCTTTTTTTTTCTAAAAAAAAATTAAATAAAAAGTGATCAAAAAGTCATACACACCCCAGAATGGTATCAATAAAAACTTCAGATCGTCCCGCAAAAAATGAGCCCCCATACAGCTCTGTACACATAAATACCAAAAAGTTATAGGGGTCAAGATTTGACAAGGAAAAAAAAAAAAAAAAAAGGGCAACTTTCTAATTATTTTATCACTATGAAAACGCAGGAAAAACTATACATATTAGGTATTGCCGGATTCGTACTGACCAGTAGAATGAAAGTAACGGATCAGTTTTAATGCACATCGAACGCTGTAAATAAGAAACCCGTAGAACTGTAGCTAGCGGAATGGCGTTTTCTTTGCAATTTCACCCGGTTTGGAATTTTTTTCCCGCTTCCCACTACACCATATGCAATATTAAATGGTGGCGTTGGAAAGTACAACTTGTCCCGCAAAAAACAAGCCCTTATACAGCTATGTGAACAGAAAAATAAAAGAGTTATGGCTGTTTGAAGGCAGGGAGCGCAAAACGAAAATGCATGACCGAAAAAACCTCCGGGAGTGAAAGGGTTAAAGGCCAAGACAGGAAACAAGATGGCTCCCGACAATCTTCTTTCCGCCATCTTGCTTAAGGGCAAAGTCTCTGGCACAATGAGTTAAACTGCTGACCTCTAGTTGCGGGAGAAGGAAACAACAAGACACAAGAACTGATGACCTCTAGTGGTTACGTGGTGAAATTCTGTATGCTTCTGACATTATTCCCTCCTTAAATGACGTCCTCCGGACAACTCCTGATGAGGTTTCTGGGGATATCTTTTATGAAAATCCCTCACTAACCTTGCAGCAAAAACATTGTCAGCTGGCTCCCAGGAATTGTCTTCCGGTCCATCACCTTGCCACTTGATCAAGTATTGCAGCTTATTTCTTATAATTCTGGAATCCAGGATTTTCTCCACAACATATTGTTCCTGTTCATCCACTTGAATCGGATCAGGAGGCAGAGTTTCTCGACCAAGAAAAGGATTTGGAATAACTGATTTTAGCAATGAAACATGGAAGACTGGATGGATTTTCATATTTGATGGAAGTTTAAGGCAGAATGCCACTTGACCAACTTGTGCACTTATCTTGAATGGTCCAATGAATTTTTGACCCAGCTTTCTAGAGGGCACATTTAATTTCAGATACTTGGTTGCAAGCCATACTTCATCTCCTACCTTGAAGTTTGGTGGCTTGCAAAAAACAGAGTTTGTTTGGTGGAGGCATTTTGTGAATTGTTGTAACAGAATTCTGCAATAGGAAGTACTTCTACCCAATCATCTTGTAGGTAAGAAATGTAGCACCTCAAATACTGTTCCAGTGTTTGGTTGGTGCGTTCCGTTGGCCCATTGGTCTGGGGGTGAAAAGCAGAAAATAAATTGACTTTGATGTTAAGTAATACACAAACGTTCTTCCAGAATTTTGAGGTGAACTGCACTCCTCTGTCTGATATTACATTGTCAGGAACTCCATGCAAACGAAACACATTTTGGATCATTAATTCAGCTGTTTCTTTCGCAGAAGAGTGATCCGCGGCAAGGTATAAAATGGGCTGCCTTTGTTAGTCTGTCCACTACAACAAAGATGGTGGACATTCCCTTAGATGCTGGTAAATCTACGATGAAGTCCATCAAAATTGATCCCCAAGGTCGGGAGGGAATTGGCAGTGGCTGCAACAATCCCATAGGAGAAGCACGCTCTGTCTTGAAACGAGCACAAGTACTACAAGAAGAGACATATTTTTTTGCATCTTTTAAATGTCCAGGCCACCAAAAATAACGAGATAAGAGTTCTTGTGTGTTCTGAACCCCCTTATGTCCAGCAAGCTTCGAGTCATGCACCAGTTTTAACTCTCTCAATCGTAATGTTTCAGGAACATACCAGCAACCATCATGGGTCCATACTCTATTTTCAAAAGCCAGAGAAACTTCTTCCAGTGGGTGAATGAGAAGTGAATCTGTTTTGTAGGCCTTTTTAATATCTTCCAGCAAATCTCTTCTTCGAATTGCTCCCAAAAAATGTGAATCTGAGAGGATGGTTGTAGGTGGTTCAGTCTGTACAGTATTACTGGAGGACAACCTTGAGAGAGCATCTGCTTTCTTATTTCGAGAGCCTGGTCGATATGAGATGATAAAATTAAATCTGCTCAAAAATAGACTCCATCTGGCCTGTCGAAGGTTCAAATGCTTGGCAGATCTCATGAACTCTAAATTCCGATGATCTGTGAGGACTACTATTGGTTGTGTAGTTCCTTCAAGAAGATGTCTCCATTCTTTGAAGGCTTCAACAATGGCAGAAAGCTCCTTATTCCCTACATCGTAATTCTTCTCCGCAGGAGTCATTGCACGGGAAAGAAATGCACAAGGATGCAGAAGTTCGTTTTCACCAGTTCTTTGTGACAATACCCCTCCTATCGCGGAATCAGAGGCGTCCACTTCAAAGATGAAAGCATTTTCAGGGTTCGGATGACTCAAGATGGGAGATGTAGTGAACATTGCTTTGAGATGAGTAAATGCTCTGTCAACCTCAGGAGACCAGTTGAAAGTTGTAGCCTTTTTAGTGAGATGAGTGATGGGCGCAATTATTTTTGAAAAGTTCTTAATGAAGCGCCTGTAATAATTAGCGAACCCCACAAATCTTTGTATTTCTTCCACTGTCCTCGGAGTAGGCCATTCTAGAATAGCTTGAATTTTCCCTGGATCCATTTGCAACCCTTTAGAGGAAATGATGTACCCCAGGAATTGAATGCTTTCTTGATGGAATTCACATTTTTCCAATTTAATGTATAGTTTGTGTTCTTAATCGTTGCAAGACAGTTCTAACATGTTCCACATGTTCCTCTGCAGAGTCTGAAAATATTAATATGTCGTCCAGATAAACAACAACAATTCTGTCCAACAGATCCTTGAAAACGTCATTAATGAAATGTTGGAAGGTTGCGGGCGCCTTACATAACCCGAATGGCATCACCAAACTTTCAAAATGACCATAGCGCGTGCGGAATGCTGTCTTCCATTCGTCCCCGGTTCTTATGCGGACTAAATTGTACGCAAAATGTAGATCCAGTTTTGTGAAGTTGAAATTAATTCTTTAGCCAGAGTTTCATCAATATATTCCCTTAATGCCTTTTATTCAGGTTCAGATAACAAATAAATGCGACCAAAAGGAATGGATGCCCCAAGAGAGCACTTCAATGGGACAATCAAACTCCGTGTGTGGAGGGAGGCTATCTGCGTTCTTGTTATTACAAACATCAGTAAATTCCTGCTATTGACTGGGTATGGTTACTTCTGAGGTTGGCACATCGCAGATTTCCCTCTGCTCCTGAGTGTTTTGGGAGGATGGTTGCAAATCCGTAGAAAAAGAAACTGTTTTATTTTCTCAGTCGATCTTTGGGTTGTTAGCCTGCAGCCATGGCATGCCCAAGATGATAGGGAAATGTGGAGAAGAGATTAGCAAAAATGTCAATATTTCACAGTGATTCTCTTCAATAATTACTCTCAATGGTAAGGTTTCCTGATTTTCTGGGCCTGAAGTCAATGGGGAACCATCCACTGTCTCCATGACAACCGGTGTGGTTTGCAACTCACTCTCAACGCCATGTTCCTGAGCGAAGGCAATGTCCATGAAATTTCCATTTGCTCCAGAATCTACCATTGCTGTGGTGGAAATCCATTTAGCTTTAACTTGAAACTTAATGCAAATCATGAAGTGAGAGTCCTTGTTACTTTTCTTGAGGTTCGGGACTACTGATGAGAGTGATCGTACCACTGCATTAATTGGTTGTGAATGCTCAGATATATCTGACTCAAAGTCTGAGGAATCAGGTTCTGCAATCATAGCAACAGTCTTATGTGGGCGATGTGGACAAGCAACCAAGAAATGATCAGGATTCCCTCAATAGAAACATTGATTGTCTCTGCGCCTGCAATCCTTCCTCTCACTCCCTTCACTTGCATAGGTTCAGTGTCCTGAGGCAAATTCTTTGTATCCCCTCCTTTAGAGAAGGAATTATTAAAATACATGCTGCGATTCCATGACGTATTCCACTTTTCTTGCCTCCTTTCAGATAAACCTGTATCAATCTGTATGAACTCATCAAAGTCCCTGGGTGACTCAGTCCTGTCCAGTTCAGCTTTGAGGCTGCCTGTAAGGCCACCTCTGAAGACAGTTAGCTTAGCTGCATTGTTCCATTCTGTATCCATAACCCATCGTCGGAACTCTGATGCATATTCCGCCACAGTTTGCCCTGACGCAGTGCCATTAATGCTGCTTCGGCTGTTGTACTTCTATTGGGGTCATCAAATACTTGATTCATGGCCATCAGAAAGTGATCCAGATTATCCAGCCGTGGATCATTGGTTTCGATGAGAGGGCTTGCCCAGGCTACTGCTTTATGAGTAAGAAGCATGATGATGCATAACACCTTAGATCGATCAGTTGGGAAATGTGCAGGGTGAGCTCCGAAATATATGCGACATTGGTTGATGAAACCTCTATATTTATCACGATCTCCTTCAAAACGAAACGGTGGTAGAGGCAAATTACTTGAAGGAGCAGCCGCTGTCAGTGGATAGGTCGCCCGCTGATGTAGTTCAGCAATTTGTTCAGCTTGCTGAGCGGTCTTAGCTGTAAGGTCCTGCACAGCCGTTTGCAGATCCTGGGTGACTTGACCAAAACTCTGGACACTATGCCCGGTCTATGACTCGAAAGCCTGGTATTTAGTCTTTAAGGTTTGCATGTCTGCATAGATGTTGGTTAGCAAACAATTCAGATTTGCCACTTGGCGCTCCAAACTTACTTCTTCGGCAGATTCCATAGGGCTTGAGTATTCTGATTATATTCATTAACGTATACATTTATTTTTCACAGTGGAACTCTACAGTGACAGATGCTACTGTTAGAGGCATCCATTTTACGTAGCCTTCTTTTGTATATGTTAAACGTAAGGCAAAAATGTGATGTCAACCAAGCCTTATAGGTATATTCACAGTAATATCTTAGGTTTAGACTCAACCGCAATTCAGAGTACATCTCAGGCAAGGTTAATGCCCCTATAATCATGTGCGGGATATAAAAATGTGTTATTTAGCAGAAAATATAGGTGATTTTTTTTTCTCTCTATCTCTTGTCTATCTATCAATTTGTGTCTATTTATCTCATATCTATCTAATCAGCTGTCCTGTTGTCAGATCTGTTTTCAAGGGATTGTCCCATGGATCTGATTGGCAGTTATATGACCTCTATCAATTATGAGAACGGAAACCCTGTGTTCCCCCATTTGAATGGAGCAGCAGTAATGCATGTGCCACTTTTTAACTATAAGGGACTGCTGGAGATAGAGTACAAGCACACGGTTATCTCCAGCTCAACTGTGTCTGGCAGTCCCATAGAGTTGCATGGACCGCTGCTCCATTCAAACTGAGTTACACTGGGTCCCTGTTCTCATGTTTGGTTGGACCCCCTCCAATCAGACACTTATTTCCTTTCTTGTGGATAGAAGGTGTTTTTCTCATGGGACAACCCCTTTAATCACAGTTTTAGCTGGAAATACAGTAATGTTCATAATGATTTGGTAGTGCAAATCTCTGAAGTGGTGGAATAAGATAGCCGTGTGTATATACGCTATCTCCGACTCTGCTACAACCTCTCTACTGTCTCTCCAGCAGTCCCATAGGGTAGCATGGAGCAAAAACTTGCACATGGTTTTTTGATTTTGAGTTTATATTCTAATTTATTTATCCAGTTTTTATCCTAGTTTTCATTTTTACAAGCATTCTAATACGTTTTTTTTTTCTTTAGTGCTTTTCAAGAGGATTTGAATATAAAAAACACCAGAGTGATCACAATTATGAGATAATGGTAATTATTATTTAATAATTTAGCATAAGAAATGCTGTTTCACACAAAACATATTAGAAAGGAATAGATCATAAGAACCATATTGATGAAAGCTCCTATGTATGAACTGCCGTTAGTGAGTGATGATCTACATAGAAAGTCAGTTGTTGCCCATTTCACTTTCATTTTCAAGTTGCATCTATCATGAGGGCTTTGTTTTTGCAATCATTCGTTTCTCTCCACCTCTCATGAAGTTAACAATCTTTTCATTAGCACCCTCCTGTTTACAGAAATGTATGTGCTGCCAACAAATGATAATTTTTATGTGTTCAACGATAAATGATCAGTTATCAATTCAATTCACAGTCATCACCCAATGTAAACAGTCCAATGTAAAAGAACTCACAAAAGCTTAACAAATATTGTCTTGTGTGACACCATAAGGGGGTTGTCTGGATTTTTTATTTCATGGTCATAAGTGCCCATGTTACATGAAAGAACATAATTTGGGTTTTGTGCACATTTCTTTTGGCCATTCATTTCTTCTGTTCTGCCATAGGAACAGAAAATTGGAATGCAAGTAAAAATGGATCTGTTCTTCATACTCCAGTGATGCCCAAAGAGCCCCATTGGCTATAATAGGGTCCTTCATGGTGTCCATTATTTTACAGAACCTGTGAAGTTGGCACCCAATGGGGCCTCCAGCACAGAGTTGACCACAGCCTAAATTGTTTTCTATTAAAAAAGGTCAAGTTTGCCACAACCAGCAGCTACACATATTTTTATAGAAGATAGCACTGCAAACATTCTACAATTGAAGTCAATTAGTAACATAGTAACATAGTTTGTAAGGCCGAAAAAAGACATCTGTCCATCCAGTTCAGCCTGTTTTCCTACGAGTTGATCCAGAGGAAGGCAAAAAAAAAAAACCCCTGTGAGGTAGAAGCCAATTTTGCTCACTTTAGGGGGAAAAATTCCTTCCCGACTCCAATCAGGCAATCAAAATAACTCCCTGGATCAACGACCCCTCTCTAGTAACTATAACCTGTAATATTATTACCCTCCACAAATACATCCAGGCCCTTCTTGAACTCTCTTAGTGAACTTACCATCACCACCTCCTCAGGCAGAGAGTTCCACAGTCTCACTGCTCTTACCGTAAAGAATCCTCTTCTATGTTTATGTACAAACCTTCTTTCCTCCAGACGCAGAAGATGTCCCCTCGTCACAGTCACAGTCCTCGGGATAAATAGATGATGGGAGAGATCTCTGTACTGACCCCTGATATATTTATACATACTTATTAGCTCTCCCCTCAGTCGTCTTTTTTCTAAAGTGAATAACCTTAATTTTGATAATCTTTCTGGGTACTGTAGTCCACCCATTCCAGTTATTACTTTAGTTGCCCTCCTCTGAACCCTCTCCAACTCTGCTATGTCTGCCATGTTCACAGGAGCCCAGAACTGTACACAGTACTCCATGTGTGGTCTGACTAGTGATTTGTAAAGTGGCAGGACTATGTTCTCATCACGGGCATATATGCCCCTTTTGATGCAACCCATTATCTTATTGGCCTTGGCAGCAGCTGTCTGGCACTGGCTTCTACAGCTTAGTTTGCTGTTCACTAAAATTCCTAGGTCCTTTTCCATGTCAGAGTTACCCAATGCTTTACCATTTAGTATGTACTGGTGACTTGCATTATTCCTTCCCATATGCATAACCTTACATTTGTCAGTGTTAAACCTCATCTGCCACTTTTCTGACCAAGCCTCCAGTCTATCCAGATCCTGCTGTAGCAGTGCACTGTCCTCCTCTGTGTTAATTACTTTACACAGTTTAGTGTCATCTGCAAAAATTGATATTTTACTATGCAAACCTTCTACAATATCATTAATAAATATATTGAAGAGAATAGGACCCAATACTGACCCCTGTGGTACCCCACTAGTGACAGTGACCCAATCTGAGTATGTACCGTTAATAACCACCCTCTCTTTTCTATCACTGAGCCAGTTACTTGCCCACATACAGACATTTTCTCCCAGGCCAAGCATTCTCATTTTATATACTAACCTTTTATGTGGTACCGTGTCAAACGCTTTGGAGAAGTCCAAATATACGACATCCATTGAGTCGCCGCGGTCAAGTCTAGAACTTACCTCCTCATAGAAACTGATTAAATTGGTTTGACATGACTGATCCCTCATGAAGCCATGCTGATACGGAGTTATTTGCTTATTTTCATTGAGGTACTCCAAGATAGCATCTCTCAGAAAACCTTCAAATTTACAGGGAATAAAGCCCATCCATTAGCAATCTGCAGTGATCCCTAGATAAGCAATCGGAATTACATTTGCATTCACATTCCTTATGTATTGAGGTTACAGAAGAATAATCAATTTTTTTCTCAGCACTGTAGCAACATAGGGGGAAAACACCCATTAAAATGGCATTCCAATGAGAGACATCTCATCAATCTGTAATGTGGGCATACGAGTTTGTGGACCCCTGTTGTGCATTGGTAAAAGGAAGAGCAACAATGGAGAGGTGTCTTTACTGCTGAGATTTTTGGATCTTCAACTCTGTGGATGTCCTCTGCTAAATTATACCTACTTCCTTATATGACTTCAGGAGAAACTACAAGTTATCTACAGCACATTCAGACAGTGAGGCAGATTTATGAAAGTGTCCAAATGAGAAACTGTCTTCAATCACAGTGCAGCGTTAAGCCTCATTCAGACGTCAGTGTTAGGTCAGTAATTTCCATCAGTGATTGTGATCCAAAACCAGGATTGGAGCCTCCACAAACATAAGGTATAAGGGAAAGATCTGCACCTGTTCTGTGTTTAGAGCCGCACCTGGTTTTGGCTCAAAATAACTGATGGATATTACTGACCAAACACTGACGTGTGAATTAGGCATTACAGTGGGGGGAAAAAGTATTTAGTCAGCCACCAATTGTGCAAGTTCTCCCACTTAAAAAGATGAGAGAGGCCTGTAATTGACATCATAGGTGGACCTCAACTATAAGAGACAGAATGAGAAAACAAATCCAGAAAATCACATTGTCTTTTTTTTTTTAAAGAATTTATTTGCAAATTATGGTGGAAAATAAGTATTTGGTCAAAAACGAAAGTTCATCTCAATACTTTGTTATATATCCTTTGTTGGCAATGACAAAGGTCAAACGTTTGCTGTAAGTCTTCACAAGGTTGGCACACACTGCTGCTGATATGTTGGCCCATTCCTCCATGCAGATTTCCTCTAGAGCAGTGATGTTTTGGGGCTGTCGCTGGGCAATACGGACTTTCAACTCCCTCCAAAGGTTTTCTATGGGGTTGAGATCTGGAGACTGGCTAGGCCACTTCAGGACCTTGAAATGCTTCTTATGAAGCCATCCTTCGTTGCCCTGGCGGTGTGCTTGGGATCATTGTCATGCTGAAAGACCCAGCCACGTTTCATCTTCAATGCCCTTGCTGATAGGAGTTTTGCACTCAAAATCTCACGATACGTGGCCCCATTCATTCTTTCATGTACACGGATCAGTTGTCCTAGTCCCTTTGCAGAGAAACAGCCCCAAAGCATGATGTTGCCACCCCCATGCTTCACAGTAGGTATGGTGTTCTTTGGATGCAACTCAGCATTCACTCTCCTCCAAACACAAAGAGTTGTGTTTCTACCAATTTGTTCTACTTTGACATTTTCCCAATACTCTTCTGGAAAATCCAAATGCTCTCTAGCAAACAGACGGGCCCGGATATGTACTGGCTTAAGCAGGGGGACACGTGTGGCACTGCAGGATCTGAGTCCCTTGCGGCGTAGTGCGTTACTGACGGTAACCTTTGTTACGTTGGTCCCAGCTTTCTGCAGGTCATTCACTAGTTCCCCTCGTGTGGTTCTGTGATTTTTGCTCACAGTTCTTGTGATCATTTTGACCCCACGGGTTGAGATCTTGCGTGGAGCTCCTGATCGAGGGAGATTATCAGTGGTCTTGTATGTCTTCCATTTTCTAATTATTGCTCCCACAGTTGATTTCTTCTCACCAAGTTGCTTGCCTATTGCAGATTCAGTTTTCCCAGCCTGGTGCAGGTCTACAATTTTGTTTCTGGTGTCCTTCGACTGCTCTTTGGTCTTCACCATAGGGGAGTTTGGAGTGTGACTGTTTGAAGTTGTGGACAGGTGTCTTTTATACTGATAACAAGTTCAAACAGGTGCCATTACTACAGGTAATGAGTGGAGGACAGAGGAGCCTCTTAAAGAAGAAGTTACAGGTCTGTGAGAGACAGAAATCTTGCTTGTTTGTAGGTGACCAAATACTTATTTTCCACCATAATTTGCAAATAAATTCTTTAAAAATCAGACAATGTGTTTTTCTGGATTTGTTTTCTCATTTTGTCTCTCATAGTTGAGGTCTACCTATGATGTCAATTACAGGCCTCTCTCATCTTTTAAGTGGGAGAACTTGCACAATTGGTGGCTGACTAAATACTTTTGGGGGAACACTGTACATTTTTAAGAGAAATATACAAAGTGAAAGATGCTCTGTGATTGGTTTCTATGGCAACAAAGACAGTTTTTATTTCATTTTCCCCCATTACGTCTTCACATAGATTGTAAATACAAACATAATAAGTTATGACCAGTATGGGACATTTTTCGTCTACATGTAAAAATTCTTCTTGTCTTATAGACATCCGATTTTCCTGTTCTGGATCCAAGCTGGACAGCCCAGGAGGAAATGGCTCTTCTAGAAGCTGTGATGGATTGTGGATTTGGAAACTGGTAGGTTTTGTAAATGAAGCAAAGGGCTCTTCACATCACGTTTTGTCCAAAGTTTAACATATACGTTGGGGTGTAGTATATTATGCTTTTACACCCTGCAGAGTCCAGCAAAATAAACGCATAACAGGTCTTTTTTTTTTTTTTTAACACTGGAACTAGGAATGAGCGATCTGAAGTCCATTTGCATAAAGCTTAATTCGAATACTGTACGGAGCAGGAGCTCAGTACAGTATTAGAATATATTGGCTCCGATGGGCTGAAGTTATTGCTTTGCGAAGTGTCGGGAGACTTCGCGTAATGACTTTAGAAATTAATTTGTACTGTAAAAAAACATTTCTCGAACTCAGGTTCGGTTTCAAGGTACCTCTCAGTGACAACACGATCATCAGTCACGTGGCCTAGGATCAGCTCAGCCATAGAAGTGAATGGGGCCAAGTGTGATACCAAGCACAGCCACAATACAATGTACAACGCTGTGCTTGGTAACTTGCGAGAAGGCCGCAACGCTTAGAGGAGTCCTGGTGCCTTCTCAAGCAGCTGATCGGCAGGGGTCAAAATTGTTGGACAACTATTTACATAGCACAAAGATAACTATTTAGCACCAGCATCACCTATTCACACAGGAAGATTCTTAACATCATTTCTAATACTTCTCTACTGTCTGCACATTATAGGACTTGTTCACAAGCAGTGTGCATAGAATGTGATTACAGCATTCTTATATATTTTTAGGCAAGAAGTTGCAAATCAAATGCGCACAAAGACAAAGGATGACTGTGAAAACCACTACATGAAACATTTCATTAATAATCCACTCTTCGCAAGTACTTTACTCAGTTTGAAACAGGCAGAAGAGGATAAGAATGTGGACACAGCAGTTCCGTTTCAGGGTAAACTATTACATTAAGTACAGCTATAAATTCTTGTATACACTCTGACAAAATAATAATGTGCCAAGAAGTTGTTGGAATGGAATTCAATGTTATATGTGTTACTGTAATGATGATATATGCAAGTGAGTATAGCGAAAAGATAACTTCATTGGGTAAAACTGTACAATTCATAAAAGGCTCCTGTTGGGCCGCCTCTACTCTGGGTACAAGATGAGATAAGGTTGAGCCTGGAAGCATACTTGTTCCATATGTTATCATCCTGTGCATTTGTTTACAAGTGTTGCAGCTGGGCATATAGATCCTGCACACTTGTAGGTTGATGAATTTTGTTCCATAAATGCTCTCTTGGCGACAAATCTGGTGACTGGACAGACCATGATAGTGGCAGAAACATTCCTGTGCAACTCTTGCTGCGTGTGGGTGATCATTATTCTGCTGAAAAATGCCAGTTGGAAGCCCTGTCATGAGAAATAACACACTTGCCTATAGGATGTCCTGCACATAGTGCTGAGCTGTTATTGTCCCTCTTATCACTACCAGTGGTGACCGAATGTCATATGCGAGGGCTTCCCAGATCATCACATCAGCAAGTCGGCCACAACAAAGTCAGAATCTAAGCTCTCACCACAAGGCCTCCATATTTGAACCTGACAGTTATGGGATCCCCAACAGAACCTGGATTAATCACTAAAGATGATAAGGTTCCAGTCAATAGCAATCCAGGTTTCTTGTTATCAGCACCACTGAAAACTAATATGACGGCAGCGACGGCTGCCTGTCAATGGTAGGGCACATAAAGAGTGTTGTGACACCAAATTTCCTTCTGCTAAGCACCTGGAAATGATCAGGTAAAGACAGTGAATTTTGCTGAAGGTGCCATCTGTGTCTGGATGGTGGAGAATCAAACTCTGGGAGCTGCTTATGCTTGTTGATCAAACGATCCTCTGCGTGCCCTCACATAACCAATGTTCCCAACACCTTCTAACAGCTAGGTCAGAATGGCCTGGATGGTAGGCAGTTTGTTAAAATGACTGTCCTGCTTATCTCAGTCCAGTGATGCACCCCCTCTTATAGTCTGTCAACTGGGCAAAATGACATTAAGTGTGTCGAAGAAATATGTATAGCAGTCTACAACCTCTCACCAAGAGGTTCACTACCCAAAAGTAGCCTCTCAGATCCTTTTACGCCCTTCTTGTGGCAAGACCCAGTGTCTAATCAGATCACACCTGTAATCATTTACACACACACACATATATTTATGTGTGTATGTGTATATATATATATATATATATATATATATATATATATATATAGTGACTTGCGAAAGTATTCGGCCCCCTGGAACTTTTCAACCTTTTGCCACATTTCAGGCTTCAAACAAAAAGATATAACATTTTAAATTTTTGGTAAATGAATCAACAACAAGTGGGTCACAATTGTGAAGTGGAACGAAATTTATTGGATCATGTAAGCTTTTTTTGTAATAATAGAACTGAAAAGTTAGGCGTGAAAAATTATTTGGCCATTTACTTTCAGTTCAGAAAACTCACTCCAGAAGTTCATTGAGGATCTCTAAATGATCCAATGCTGTCCTAAATGACCGATGAAGACAAATAGAATCCACCTGTGTGTAATCAAGTCTCTGTATAAATGCACCTGCTCTGTGATAGTCTCAGGGTTCTGTTTAAAGCACAAAGAGCATCATGAAGACCAAGGAACACACCAGGCAGGTCCGTGATACTGTTGTGGAGAAGTTTAAAGCCGGACTTGGATAGCAAAACATTTCCCAAGCTTTAAACATCCCAAGGAGCACTGTGCAAGCGATCATATTGAAATGGAAGGACTTTCAGACCACTGCAAATCTACCAAGACCCGGCCATCCCTCTAAAGTTTCATCTCAAAGAAGAAGACTGATCAGAGATGCAGCCAAGAGGCCCATGATCACTCTGGATGAACTGCAGAGATCTACAGCTGAGGTGGGAGAGTCTGTCCATAGGACAACAATCAGTCAAACACTTCACAAATCTGGCCTTTATGGAAGAGTGGCAAGAAGAAAGCCATTTCTCAAAGATATCCATAAAAAGTCTTGTTTACAGTTTGTCACAAGCCACCTGGGAGACACACCAAACATGTGGAAGAAGGTGCTCTGGTCAGATGAAACTAAAGTCAAACTTTTTGGAAACTATGCAAAACGATATATTTGGCGTAAAAGCAACACAGCTCATCACTCTGAACACACCATCCCCACTGTCAAACATGGTGGTGGCAGCATCATGGTTTGGGCCTGCTTTTCATCAGCAGGGACAGGAAAGATGGTTAAAATTGATGGGAAGATGGATGGAGCCAAATACAGGACCATTCTGGATGAAAACCTGTTGGAGTCTGCAAAAGACCTGAGACTAGGATGGAGATTTATCTTCCAACAAGACAATGATCCCAAACATAAAGCAAAATCTACAATGGAATGGTTCAAAAATAAACGTATCCGGGTCTTAGAATGGCCAAGTCAAAGTCCAGACCTGAATCCAATTGAGAATATGTGGAAAGAGCTGAAAACTGCTGTTCACAAACGCTCTCCACCCAACCTCAAAGAGCTCGAGCTGTTTTGCAAGGAAGAAAGGGCAAGAATTTCAGTCTCTAGATGTGCAAAACTGATAGAGACATACCCCAAGCAACTTGCAGCTGTAATCGCAGCAAAAGGTGGTGCAACCAAGTATTAATGCAAGGGGGCCGAATAATTTTGCACGCCCCACTTTTCAGTTTTATTATTACAAAAAAGTTTAAATGATCCAATAAATTTCATTCCACTTCACAATTGTGACCCACTTGTTGTTGATTCTTCACCAAAAATTTAAAACGTTATATCTTTTTGTTTGAAGCCTGAAATGTGGCAAAAGGTTGAAAAATTCCAGGGGGCCAAATACTTTCGCAAAGGCACTGTATATACAGTACAGACCAAAAGTTTGGACACACCTTCTCATTCAAAGAGTTTTCTGTATTTTCATGACTATGAAAATTGTAGATTCACACTGAAGGCATCAAAACTATGAATTAGCACATGTGGAATTATATACTTAACAAAAAAGTGTGAAACAACTGAAAATATGTCTTATATTCTAGGTTCTTCAAAGTAGCCACCTTTTGCTTTGATTACTGCTTTGCACACTCTTGGCATTCTCTTGATGAGCTTCAAGAGGTAGTCACCTGAAATGGTATTCCAACAGTCTTGAAGTGGTTCCCAGAGATGCTTAGCACTTGTTGGCCCTTTTGCCTTCACTCTGCGGTCCAGCTCACCCCAAAACATCTCGATTGGGTTCAGGTCTGGTGACTGTGGAGGCCAGGTCATCTGGCGTAGCACCCTATCACTCTCCTTCTTGGTCAAATAGCCCTTACACAGCCTGGAGGTGTGTTTGGGGTCATTGTCCTGTTAAAAAAATAAATGATGGTCCAACTAAACGTAAACCGGATGGAATAGCATGCCGCTGCAAGATGCTGTGGTAATGATGGCCACTCGTTTTTCTTTACTTAGCTGCTTTTTTCTTGCCATAATACAAATTCTAACAGTCTATTCGGTAGGACTATCAGCTTTGTATCCACCTGACCTCTGCCCAACACAACTCATGGTCCCAACCCCATTTACAAGGCAAGAAATCCCACTTATTAAACCTGGCAGGGCACACCTGTGAAGTGAAAACCATTTCAGGTGACTACCTCTTGAAGCTCATCAAGAGAATGCCAAGAGTGTGCAAAGCAGTAATCAAAGCAAAATGTGGCTACTTTGAAGAACCTAGAATATAAGACATATTTTCAGTTGTTTCACACTTTTTTGTTAAGTATATAATTCCACATGTGTTAATTCATAGTTTTGATGCCTTCAGTGTGAATCTACAATTTTCATAGTCATGAAAATACAGAAAACTCTTTGAATGAGAAGGTGTGTCCAAACTTTTGGTCTGTACTGTATATATATATTTTTTTATATACAACCTCAGTTCTGAAAAATTGGGACTCAATTGGGTCTAAAATGTAAATAAAATCACAATGCAATGATTTGGGAATCTCATAGTCTCATATTTTTTCACAATAGATCATAAAACACATCAGATGTTGAAAGTGAGACACTACCATTTCATGAAAAAAATTATAACTAATTTAGAAGTTGATGACAGCAATGCGTTTCAACAAATGTTGTTGCAGGGATTTGTGTTATTTGTAGCATCCCCTCCTCTTTTAACGGAAGTCTGTAAACTGGGAAGTGACAAGACCAATTGCTGGAGTTTCGGGAGAGGAATCTTGTCCCAATTATTGTCTGATATAGGATTCTAGCTCCTCAACGATCCTGGGTCTCCTTTTCCAGATTTATTGTTTCATGTTATGCCTAATGTTTTCTATTGGTGAAAGGTCTGGATTGCAGACAGGCTACCCAGACTCTCTTTCTGCAATGCCATGCTGTTTTAATGGGTGCCTTATGTGGTGTAGCATTGTCTTTCTGATAAATGCAAGGCCTTCCCTGAAAGAGAAATTGTCTGGACGGGAGCATATGTTAAAACATATATAGCATCAGCAATGATAGTGCCACTCCAGATGTGCTGCCCATGCCATGTGCAGTAATGCTGATGATGTTGATGATATTTGTATGTGGGATATTCAAGGTCTTCACAATTTTACATGAAGGAGCATTTTTCTGAAATTGTCCCATAATTGTTAAAAGCAATTTTTTGCAGATTGGTGAACCCCTGCCCAACTTTTCTTCTTGGGAACTCTGCCTCTCTAATATGATCTTTTTATACCCAGTCATGAGAGTTAGTTGGAAATTGCTCCTCCAGCTCTTTTTTTTATTAGTAGCACTTACTTTTTCAGCCATTTGTTGACCCTGTCCGAACTTTTTTGAGATTTGTTGCTGCCATCAAGTTGTAAATGAGTTAATCTTTTCATGAAATTATAAAATGTCTCACTTTCAACATCTGATATGTGTTTTATAATCTGTTGTGAATTATATGTGTGAAAGTGTGATATGTTATTTTCTGTGAAAAAAAAATAAAATTAAAAAAAAAAATATATATATATATATATATATATATATATATATATATATATATATATATACACTGTGCCTTGCGAAAGTATTTGGCCCCCTGAAACTTTTCAACCTTTTGCCACATTTCAGGCTTCAAACAAAAAGATATAACATTTTAAATTTTTGGTGAAGAATCAACAAGTGGGTCACAATTGTGAAGTCGAACGAAATTTATTGGATCATTTAAACTTTTTTTGTAATAATAAAACTGAAAAGTGGGGCGTGCAAAATTATTCGGCCCCCTTGCATTAATACTTTGTTGCGCCACCTTTTGCTGCGATTACAGCTGCAAGTCGCTTGGGGTATGTCTCTATAAGTTTTGCACATCTAGAGACTGAAATTCTTGCCCATTCTTCCTTGCAAAACAGCTCAAGCTCTTTGAGGTTGGGTGGAGAGCGTTTGTGAACAGCAGTTTTCAGCTCTTTCCACATATTCTCAATTGGATTCAGGTCTGGACTTTGACTTGGCCATTCTATGACCCGGATACGTTTATTTTTGAACCATTCCATTGTAGATTTTGCTTTATGTTTGGGATCATTGTCTTGTTGGAAGATAAATCTCCATCCTAGTCTCAGGTCTTTTGCAGACTCCAACAGGTTTTCATCCAGAATGGTCCTGTATTTGGCTCCATCCATGTTCCCATCAATTTTAACCATCTTCCCTGTTCCTGGTGATGAAAATCAGGCCCAAACCATGATGCTGCCACCACCATGTTTGACAGTGGGGATGGTGTGTTCAGGGTGATGAGCTGTGTTGCTTTTACGCCAAAAGTATTGTTTTGCATTGTTTCCAAAAAGTTCGATTTTGGTTTCATCTGACCAGAGCACCTTCTTCCACATGTTTGGTGTGTCTCCCAGGTGGCTTGTGGCAAACTGTAAACAAGACTTTTTATGGATATCTTTGAGAAATGGCTTTCTTCTTGCCACTCTTCCATAAAGGCCAGATTTGTGAAGTGTTTGTTGTCCTATGCACAGACTCTCCCACCTCAGCTGTAGATCTCTGCAGTTCATCCAGGTGATCATGGGCCTTTTGGCTGCATCTCTGATCAGTCTTCTCCTTGTTTGAGATGAAAGTTTAGAGGGACAGCCGGATCTTGGTAGATTTGCAGTGGTCTCATACTCCTTCCATTTCAATATTATCGCTTGCACGGTGCTCCCTGGGATGTTTAAAGCTTGGGAAATCTTTTGGTATCCAAATCCAGCTTTAAACTTCTCCACAACAGTATCACAGACCTGCCTGGTGGGTTCCTTGGTCTTCATGATGCTCTCTGTGCTTTAAACAGAACCCTGAGACTATCACAGAGCAAGTGCATTTATACGGAGACTTGATTACACACAGGTGGATTCTATTTATCTTCATCAGTCATTTAGGACAACATTGGATCATTCAGAGATCCTCAATGAACTTCCGGAGTGAGTTTTCTGAACTGAAAGTAAATAGCCGAATAATTTTGCACACCCAACTTTTTAGTTTTATTATTACAAAAAAAGTTTAAATGATCCAATAAATTTCATTCCACTTCACAATTGTGACCCACTTGTTGATTCTTCACCTAAAATGTTATATCTTTTTGTTTGAAGCCTGAAATGTGGCAAAAGGTTGAAAAGTTCCAGGGGGCCGAATACTTTCGCAAGGCACTGTGTGTGTGTGTGTGTGTGTGTGTATGTATATATATATATATATATATATATATATATATAAAGAGAGAGAGAGAGTGATGCTCAATTTGTCTTTTTAGAATTCCACATAGGTGTTTGATTAGGCTCAGATCATGAGACATACTTGGCCACTGAATCTCTTTCACCCTGTTCTTCTTCAGAAATGCACAATCATCACATCAAAGAGCACTGAGTGATGGTAGCATCTTCTCTTTCAATATAGAGCACTACATCTGTGAATTCATGATACCATCAATGCAATGCAGCACTCATGCAGCCCCACATAAGAACACTGTCACTATAGGCACCGTGCATTTTTCTTTGTACTACTCACCTTTGTGACGCCGTACAGTTTTGAAGCCATCAGTTCAAAAAACATTTTGTCTTGATCTCATCACTCCAGAGTCCCTGTAGTCTTCATCTTTTTCAGCATGGGCCCTAGCAAATTTTAATTGGGCTTTTTTTGTGCGTGAGCTTGTGACATTTCTCTTCCATGTGGTGCCATTATTGACAACATGAAACGCGAAGGGGTTATCTTTAAAGGGGTTTTCCGAGTTATATATATTGATGACCTATCCTCAGGATGGATCATCAATATCGGATCGGCGGGGGTCCGACACCCGGCACCCCCGCCGATCAGCTGTTTGAAGAGGAGGCGTGCGCCGTACCAGCACTGCCTCCTCTTCACTGTTTACATGCTGGCTGTAACAGGGGTAGTGGTGAGTAGGTGTAATTACGCCTCACCGCCCCATTCATTTCTATGGGAAGAATCCCTTCCATGCAACCGGAGGAGATCTGGCTGCATGCATCGTTTTGTGTCTGGCCGATTCCCAGCATTGTCTGCCAGATTATAGTGCCGCTGGTGTGAAAGTAGCCTAATGCCCCTTTTTTAGTCAACTGTCTGCTGGACACCTGTTTAATGAATAATTAGACTCACCTGTTGTTGAATTCTTGTTAATTAGCATTTTGTAGTCTAAACTTTAGCTTTGCTCCTGAGACTTTCATTGGGGTGTACTGATTTTTGCAACATGGTCTTGAATTAATTTCTTAGCATAATTACGTTCTTGTGTGTGAAAATTAACAGATCTTGTTTGCAATCAATGTAAAAATATTTTGTAGTATTTTATCCAATAGAAAATTTGATTAACTTACTTCTCCTGCTCTGCCGCTACCCTGCAGGTCTGCTCTTGTTGTCACGCTCACTAGTCTTTTCTGGGCCTGCACTGCACTATGACCGGACTGGGTACAGCATCAAGTCATAATGCGCACACTAAGTCCTGGCGCTGTACGCAGTCAGTACAATGCAGCACTGAGCCTGGAGGAAGACCAGGGAGCGGTGAATACAGCAAGCGCTAGTAGCACTACAGTCACCGCTCCCCATGCCGCCAGCGTCCTAGTATTCGCTTTGTAAGATGCACTGATATTTTCTCCCACTGTTTTGTGTGTGTGTGTGTGTATATATATATATATATATATATATATATATATATATACATACATACAGCTGACATTTTTGAACATGTTTGGTGTAACTACATTTGTATTATTAATACTGAACCTGCACAATGTAAAAAGATCAGTTATAAACATTGTTTTTATTTTTTGTTTTATTTTTGTGCATTTAGCCTAAAAGTAGCCTTACTTATAAGGCCTTTTTTACTCTGCCATTTTTAGATCCGGCAGGCTGTTCCCTATCGGATTTCCCTGCGTTGCCGGAAGCTACCCCATCACTGTCCAGCCCCTTTCACTATAATGGGAATCAACCGGATGAAAACCGCTGCCCGCCGGCCCCAGTTTTGGTGGGCGGGAGGCAGGTAACATCCGGCAGTGCTGGATCCAGACATCTCTGGCACGACAGGTCCAAATATAAGAAAGTGTACATGAGATTTGACAAATCTCTTTGCTGATACCGTATTATGCTGTGATATTTCTACATGGAAAACCTGCTTGTAATCGACATCATGTGCAGTTACGTTATGGCCCCATGCACACAACCGTATCTTTGCAGTCTGCAAATCACGGATTGCAAAATATGAATGCGGTCTCTGTGCAGTCTGCATTTTGTTTGCAGACCCATTCATTGTTTTCACTGGGTTCATGGTCCACATTTTAGTCTATGTTGCCCATGATGATCCATGTGCTTTCCGCGTGTGTATGTCCGTTCCATAAAAGGATAGAACATGTCCTATACTTGCAACACAAATGGTCCTCATATAATTTACACAGGGCATAGAACAACTACATAACCTCCCAAAAATCCCACCATACACAACTGGTGGAAAGAAAATGCCCAAACACAATATCTAAAACATGTCAAGTTTATTGATAATAAATACAAATAAGTAATGACAAATATCACATACAATGACTATGGGGATAGCCAAAAAATGGGGTGACAATAACCCCCTACTACAATGTGAAACCCAATGTACCCCACCCCATACTTCATGCGCTATAATGAATTTAAAATCGCTAGACCGCAGCTACACCTATCCCGCTGCATGCCAAACAACAGCAGGTATGTAAGTAAGGGTATAGCTGTCGGTCAGCAGTTACATGGTTAAACAACATCCCCAAGCACCACATAACACCGATCTATACTGGTGTATATGTATAAAGCCCCCACAAATAACACAAAAGGATATATGTCTTGATACATACTTAACCCTTAGGGTACCAGCGCCGTACATGTATGGCGCAAAAATCACTGCCGCAAGTACCAGCGCCGTACATGTACGGCGCTGTGATCGGGCGGGCGCAGGAGCTGAGAGGCAGGGGTCCGGGGGATCAGAGGCGGGGGTCCGGCTGTGCCCACGTGCCGGACCCCTGGGGAATGCGCCAGCATCGGTGAAAACACTGATGCCAGCGCATTAACCTTTCATGTGCCGCGGTCAGCGCTGACCGCGGCACATGTGGTGTGCCGCATGTTCAGAATGGCGAGCGGGGCCATCGGGTCCCCGCGCTGCTGTGACGGGGACCCGATGGCTTGGATGGCAGCCCGATGCCTTCCTTAGGCATCGTGGCTGCCATCCCTGCGAGCCTGTGCGATCCAGCCCCCTGGATCGCACAGGAAGCAGGCTGTAATTACTGTGAGTAATACACTTACAGCCAATGCATTACAATACAAAAGTATTGTAATGCATTGTGAAGGGGATCAGACCCCCAAAAGTTAAAAAAAGGTGAAAAAAAGTTAAAAAAATAAAGTTAAAAAAATAATAATAAAAGTTTCAAGTAAAAAAATGCCATTTTCCCCCCAAAAAAGTAAAAAAAATGTTAAAAAAAGAAAAAAAAAAGAAAAAGTAGGCATATTAGGTATCGCCGCGTCCGTATCGGCCGGCTCTATAAAAATATCACATGATCCATCCCGCCAGGTGAACACAGTAAAAAATAAAAATGAAAAACAGTGCCAAAACAGCAATTTTTTGGTCACCTTCCCCCACAAAAAGTGTAATACTATGCGATCAAAAAGGCGTATTTACCCCAAAAGGGTACTAAAAAAATCATCATTTTGTCCCGCAAAAAATGATACCCTACCTGAGACAATCACCCAAAAAATAAAAAAAATATGGCTCTTAGAAAATGGCAACACAAAAAAAGATTTTATTCTGTTCAAAAATAAATCTATTGTTTAAAATTTTCCAAAAATAAAAAAGTTAGACATATTGGGTATCGACACGTCCGTAACAACCTGCTCTATAAAAATATCACATGAGATGCCCCCTTAATATATTCATTGAACGGTGTAGTTACCAAAATGGGGTCACTCTTTGAGCGTTTCCACTGTAGGGGTACGTCAGGGGCTCTCAATTACAAAATGGTGCCTAAAAACTGTTCTAGCAAAATTTGCCTCCAAAATCAGAATGGCGCTCCTTTCCTTCTGACCACTGCCACAAAGCCATAGAGACGTTTACCACCACATATGGGGTATTTCTGTAAACTGCAGAATCAGAGTAATGTATATTGAGGTTTAGTTTGCTGTTAACCCTTGCTGTGTTGCAAGAAAAAAATTATTAACATGAATAATCTACCAAAAAAGTTAAATTTTGAAATTTCACCTCCATTTTTCTTTAATTTTTGTGAAACACCTCAAGGGTTAACAAAGTTTGTAACTGCAGTTTTTTTTATAATTTGAGGGGTGTAGTTTCTAAAATGGGGTCATTTATGGGGGGTTTCATTATGTAAGCCCATGAAAATCACTTTATATCTGAATTGGTGCTTAAAAATTGGTTTTGGAAAATTTTGGTGAAAATTTGAAAAATGGCTTCTAAACTTCTAAGCCCTCTAACGTCCCAAAAAAGTAAAATGACATTTATAAAATGATGCCAACATAAAGTATACATATGGGGAATGTAAAATAATAACTATTTTTGGAGCTATTACTATGTATTTTGAAAGTAGAGAAATTGAAATTTGCAAATTTTTCCAAATTTTTGCTAAATTTGGTATTTTTTTATAAATAAAAATGAAATATTTTGCCACAAATTTACTACTATCGTGAAGTACAATATGTGACGAGAAAACAATCTTAGAATGGCCTGGATAAGTAAAAGCGTTCCAAAGTTATTACCACATAAAGTGACACATGTCACTTACTCAAAAGAGCTTCATTTAAACGCCAATGCCACTCTCTAGGGGTTAAAGAATCCAACCTGAGTAGCATCCAACAAGGAGCGTGATCTGAAATCGTAAAGGAATCAATCCCCGATATGCTTGTGCACCCTAACAAGGATTTGGAGACCAAGAGATAGTCCAGCCTGTGATAACTATTGTGGGTTGTAGAGTAGAAGGTTGAAGTCTTTTAGAGCTAGGATGATGTAATCTCCAAACGTCCACCAGACTCAACTCCTGGAGTTTGGCATGTAATTTGCTGAGTTTACTTTGTGCCAGCTTAGGGATTTAGCTTTGGAGGAGTCTAGAAGCAGGTTGAGAACCAGGTTCAGATCCCCTCCCAGAACTATCTGAACTTCTGCAAAAGAGCTTTATATCATCTAAAGTTTTCACCAGCCATTTGACCTGATGGACATTTGGAGTGTATATATTGGCGAAGGTTTATGATCTACCAGCCACCGTACCTTTGACAAATAGTGCTCTCCCTTCTGAGTCAGCATACCTTGGTCACCTGAAAAGGAAGGTCTTTGTGAATGGCCAAGGACACTCCCCTTTGACGAGGAATTCGTACTGGCACTATGGAACCACTTGTCAAAAGCCTGGTGAGACATCTTTGGTATTCTATTCACTTTAAAGTGCATTTCCTGCAAAAACACAACCCGAGCTTTCAGTTTACGCATTAGCAACAACACATGATGGCGCTTCTGCGGAGCATTTAACCCTTTAACATTGAAGGAAACCGTCACACATTCAGACATGTTGATCAAAGAGAGAAAACTCCCTGTGTACACACTAACAACAAATTACAAACGTAAGTGCCTTAAAGTAAGATGCTTTTGTCAGATCCTACCCTCTAGTGTGGTCACAGACATGTATACAAAGGCTAAATGTAGATGAGGAAGGGTTGGGGGGTAGGGGGTAGGAAGGTAAGTTAAAGGTTTTATGGAATAGGATGTACTGTGGAAAGACAAGGAAAACACGGACTAGGAATAGGATAAGGGAGATTTGAACTACTTCTAATACAACTAAAGTCCAAGTAGTGAGATCGGAACTCTACTCTTGTATTACTGAGCGAAAAAATTGTGTGTCAAGCCTGCTAACACACCTTACTTAGCAAAACACTATATGAGGAGCACACTAGATATCTCTGCGGCTCCACAACTACCTCGACTAACGCTCGAGGTGGGGGGTCAAATGAATTCTGACATGATGGGCACTGAGACCTCACCGTCAACACCGACATTTTCAATTTCTTCAGAACATAACTTTTAGAAACCAATAGGAACATTTAGATAGCATTAAGACCACACCTGAGTCAAACCCCACAGACCCAGGAGGTGAAGGAGGACCCCCTGGGTGCCCGATAGGATTCAACCCAGGCACTTAGGTCCAGTCAAATGCATAACATAACATCTGCAATAAACGCTAATGTCCATTACAGACATAAACCTGCAAATAGACTTTCCCTCCTAACTCCAGCAGGTCTCAGGTAGTGATCGCTCTTGCATTCTTTTTCCACGGCGAGCATATTATAGTCACTTTCCTCCATTGTTCCGCATGTGGTAATGGCGGCAGCTTTTCACCCTGGCATCCAGGAAGGGACTTCAAACGGTGGTATGTCCAGATGGGACCACGCTCTCTCCAGATCACCCGGCTTATGTATCACGATTCTCCCTCCATTCTTGTGGATCGCCAACCCGATTCATTTGGCGCCGTTTTGATAGAGTTGTCGGAGCAATGTCCTGGTAAAACTGAAGGTCCACTTCTTGGTACTTTATGCAGGATTTCTCCCTGGCTGCGGTAAGTATGGCAGCAGTATCCACATAGGAGAGTAGGCCACATATAACATCCCTTGGTGGCTCCGTGGGTCTGGGCTTGGGGCGAAGGGCCCTGTGAATGCGCTCGATGGTTACAGCAGCCGCCCTTTCTGCTCCTAGAAGATCAGCAAACAACTCCTGTGCAATGGACTGTAAGGCCTCCGAGGCCCAGGGCTCCAGCAGACCCTTTATCCGTATATATTTTTCCGCCTACTGCGGTTTTCTTGGTCTTTAGTGAGGGTCAACGCCTTGTTAATACTCTCTACCTGCCCCTCCATTTGCGTCGCCATCGCTCCAGCAAAGGTAATCAGATTGTCTTGGTTATTCTCTAAAGCCTCCACTCTGTGCCCAATTTGCTGCACATCCGCCCTTATAACAAATCACTGCTAGCAAAAGTATAGAGGATATGTATCCACAAAAATAACAAAAAAATCACTGCCTGCCTATGGATACTAAAATACAAAAATAATAAAGCCGAACCAGTGCCGGAGCGCTGTCTGAGTGAACGTCTCTACAGCGCGATCTCCTTTCTGTTATACTCTGTATTTTTCCGCAACTGCCGGAGGCTCACACCATCAGTGGACTTCCGATACAGTTGCACCTTTCTCTATTGTCAAACTGGCAACATTGTTTCTATGTACCCAGCACCACCAGCTGAGTTCATGTCTTTTACCTCAGTCGTCTCTCTACCTCAATACTCCTGAAGACACGGTTAACACTGTAGAAACGCGTCGAGTACATGTGGGGTATTTAATTTGGGGAGTTGCAGTGTGAGGAAGGATACAGATTAGGGTCCGCATACTAACATTGCAAGTGCGATATTTTATCATTCACAAGATACACTGATGGATTAAGTATATCTGCACTTTATTACGCTGACCTTTACAGAGCTAGTGTTACCTGGGCCCGAGGCGTTGATGTGGACACATGTGACATCTGATTCCACTTCACGTGGGGACCCAGTGTTTTTTGACCCACTGGATCCGACTGATATTAACCATTAACAGGTGGCTCCTTTATTTGCTCCTGCTATCAGTCGTGATGTAGTTGTCGCTGTTTATGTGTGACATTTTATAGTGTCCTCTGGCACTCGGTTATTACCTACACAGCGATTTTAGGGTTGCCTGCAGGATTTTGGGCCGTTGAGCCCCACCCAGTTTTAAACGGACCTTCAATAAATTCTTTATTACATCCGCCCTTATGGCTGTTAATTCAGACAAAACCGGCTTTAAAGCTTGAAGCAGAGTCTTTTTCAAATAGCCTTTAGTAATGGGAGCTGTAACATTTTCTTGCTCACCATCCATTGCGCTTTCCAAATCTGTATCCTCTCCCGCCACATCTCCTTCCTCCTCTGCGGGCGCCATCTTGGGAGCTCTGCCAGGGGACTTAGCACTCGAGTTTTTCCAGTATTTTTGCAGTTCCATCTGCGATTTGTGATTTTTCTGCACGGCAGCTGTCTCAGCGTTCTTCTCCCTGCCGGTTTTCATCTTTTTGGTTGAGCATAGCTCTGATGGACGGTGATTTCAGTGCCCGTGAGACGGAGCTGCAGGCTTAAGCGTCCATCTCGGTCAGCGGTCAGGCCACGCCCCCCGCAGCACAGTAATTTAATATAGATGATGGACCTTCAAACTGATAGAAACCAAGGCTGAACTGATAGGGGGACACCACAATCACTTTGATTGCACCAGTCCTATGGCTAAGGTTTCTACAGGCAGAGCATATATTTCCCAGGTGTAAGTGGATCAGTAAGTCCTGCGTTTGACAGAGCAGGAGTAGGATCTCTGCAAAGTATATGCAGCCTGAAAACTCCTATCTGAAGAAACCTGTCAGGGATCTTACCTCTCCATCCTCTATGCAGCAGCCTTCCTCCCCTGCTAATTTGAGGCCGATGCGCTGTTTCCTGCTGCCAAGATGGCGCCTGCCACGTGTAGCCCCTACCTCTGTCTCCAGTCTCAACGCTCTGCTGCCGATCACTCTGGACACCAAGAGGACTCTGAGGCACATTTCGGTATTGTACAGGCAGTGCTGCTCTCTCCACAATATCTCTCCCTCCTTCGGGGTTCCGGTCTCCACTGTGCAGCAGCGATCCCACCACCCTTTACTGTTCTACGGGGTCCAGGTGCTTCAGGGGTAAGGATCTGTCTGATTATATTCCTAAAGCTGCTGGGTTTTACAGGAGTTTTAGAAGGATTTTGGAGGAGCTCCTCACGCTTGCTACCTCACGCCATGTAAGCTAGGCCATGCCCCATAACAAAAAAATTTAAGGTAGGAAAACATATAAAAAAAAAAACTCCTCTTTTCAAACTCACTTTCCAGGACATTCACTGGCCTCAGCAGTCATATGTGCAGCTAAGGCTCAGCTGTGATGTTCCAGTGGGTTCAGAACAGTGGAACAGCAAAACTTTGAAACTTTGAATAGGTAAATGGTGTTCTTTTTTTTATTCTGACTTGTAACTGTAAGGCCTTTTTCACAAATCAGTTATTTCCATCAGTTTGTGTGAGCCAAAACCAGGAGTGGAGGCTATAGAGATAAGGTATAATGAAAAAATCTGTAACTGTTCTGTGTTTTTGACCCGCACCTGGTTCACAATAACTGATGGAAATAACTGATCAAATAACTGATGTATGAACAAGGCCTAACTTTTGCAATTTCAATGATGCCATTTTGGTATATGTATGACTTTTTGATCACTTTTTATTCAATGTTTTTAGAGGTGGGGAAGTGACAAGAAAACAGTGAATTGGCCATTTTGAGTTATTTTTTCCATTATGACGTTCTATGTATGGAATGTCTATTTTTAGCCATTACACAATACGGTATTCATTATATTCCAATTTCAGTGCTGCTACCACCAGGCTAGCATTGGAATATACCAGTAATAGGCTGGGAAGTGTTTGTACAGACTCAAGCCTAGTACTACTACAGAACACCTTCCTTGATTTCCGCCAGGGGAAGAAGTTCCAGGCCGGAAGTGCATGCTTCTGGTTTTAGCACTGTCAAATACCGTGTTTACATTTTACCTTGGCATTTCAGGGGTGTCAGCATTATCGATGATCGCAGACATTACCCTCAGTGTCTGCTGTTTAAAACGGCAGGCACTTAGCCACTCAGGAACAAGCTCCATCTTTAAACTCTGCACTTCCGCCGTATGTGTATGGCACTGGGAGTGAAAGGGATAAAGAATTTAGCCTGTTACAGTTAATTAAATCATTTATGCAGAACACCAGTGATTAATTATGCTGGTATATTGGCTAAATTCTATAACTGCATTGCATTGCAGTTATTGCATGCAGTCAGACCCACACAGTTTCCAAATGCATCACAACTGTGCTCTGTGCCAGCACCATTATGTAATATTGTAATATTGACTACCTCATTAATGCTTCAGTTATCACAGTGCTGTATTAATGCAAGTAGCATAACGAGTGCTGTGGTAATTTCCTAGTACTCTTGGAAGAAAGAGTACTATTACGAGAATATTACGGCTTGGCCTGGGAGAAAATGTCTGTATGTGGGTAAGTAACTGGCTTAGTGATAGAAAACAGAGGGTGGTTATTAACGGTACATACTCAGATTGGGTCACTGTCACTAGTGGGGTACCACAGGGGTCTGTATTGGGTCCTATTCTTTTCAATATATTTATTAATGATCTTGTAGAAAGCTTGCACAGTAAAATATCAATTTTTGCAGATGACACTAAACTGTGTAAAGTAATTAACACAGAAGAGGACAGTGCACTGCTACAGCAGGATCTGGATAGACTGGAGGCTTGGGCAGAAAAGTGGCAGATGAGGTTTAACACTGACAAATGTAAGGTTATGCATATGGGAAGGAATAATGCAAGTCACCAGTACATACTAAATGGTAAAGCATTGGGTAACTCTGACATGGAAAAGGACCTAGGAATTTTAGTGAACAGCAAACTAAGCTGCAGAAACCAGTGTCAGACAGCTGCTGCCAAGGCCAATAAGATAATGGGTCGCATCAAAAGAGGCATAGATGCCCGTGATGAGAACATAGTCCTGCCACTTTACAAATCACTAGTCAGACCACATATGGAGTACTGTGTACAGTTCTGGGCTCCTGTGAACAAGGCAGACATAGCAGAGCTGGAGAGGGTTCAGAGGAGGGCAACTAAAGTAATAACTGGAATGGGTGGACTACAGTACCCAGAAAGATTATCAAAATTAGGCTTATTCACTTTAGAAAAAAGACGACTGAGGGGAGATCTAATAACTATGTATAAATATATCAGAGGTCAGTACAGAGATCTCTCCCATCATCTATTTATCCCGAGGACAGTGACCATGACGAGGGGACATCCTCTGCGTCTGGAGGAAAGAAGGTTTGTACATAAACATAGAAGAGGATTCTTTACGGTAAGAGCAGTGAGACTATGGAACTCTCTGCCTGAGGAGGTGGTGATGGTAAGTTCACTAAGAGAGTTCAAGAAGGGCCTGGATGTATTTCTGGAGGGTAATAATATTACAGGTTATAGTTACTAGAGAGGGGTCGTTGATCCAGGGAGTTATTCTGATTGCCTGACTGGAGTCGGGAAGGAATTTTTCCCCCTAAAGTGAGGAAAATTGGCTTCTACCTCACAGGGTTTTTTGCCTTCCCCTGGATCAACTTGTAGGAAAACAGGCTGAACTGGATGGACAGATGTCTTTTTTCGGCCTTACAAACTATGTTACTATGTTACTCTAGTCACTCGATCCACATAATTTTCTTGATGGTTCACCATAAAATGACTGTAACCAATAGCATTTCCATATGTAGGTTCATCCGAATAAATCACTGAACCCATTCCTTTTAGGTCCCATTCACACAACCGTGTGAATGGGGCCACAATTGCGGAATAGATGCGGCCCCATTCACCTCTATGGGAGCGGGCAGCCGCCGCACGGAGCTAGCTCCGTGCCACGGCTTCGCTTAAAGATCTAAAGCATGTCCTATACTTGTCCGCATGCACGGACATGTATAGGCATTTTGAATGGGGCGCCCGGCCCTGTGTCCCGAGCAGTGCGGACCGCAATATTACGGTCGTGTGATTGGGGCCTTAAAGTTTCTGCACAATAAAAATAATACAGACAATCAGGACCTTGATTTAGACCAAAATCTCTACGTCCTATCAATTGTGTCCACAGTGCATGTTTTTTTTTTTTTCCCACATCTGTGTCCTTGTCTTTGGAGGGAGAGGAACGTTTTCACCATTCCGCATCATCCCACATTTATGAGGAGTGTAGCAGTTATTTTTCTGGTAGACTGTACGTGGGAGGCTGGCTAATAATGACAGACCATACTTGATTGGCTGAGGGAGTGTAGTTATTCTCCTGGTAGACTGCATGCTATAGTTCTGTGATGGCTAACCTCCAGCAATTCAGCTATGGTAAAACTACAACTTCCAAGATGTAAACTTGCTTGGCTGTTCTCAGAATTCCATAGAAATGAATGGAGCATGCTGGGAGTCGTAGTTTCACCACAGCTGGAGTGCTGGAGGTTAGCCATCACTGCGTTGAACCAGTGATTATCTGCAGGGGTCACATGGATGTATGGCAGAGTACCACCAGAGCATCTGCACTGGAGCAGCAGGGTATGGTTGCATTTGTTATTTTATAACATTTCCTGCAGGTAGTTTCATTTCTTTAAAATCTTTTTGAAATACAGCATTTTTGAGCCTCATATAGAATTTATTAGGCCTCTACAAGTAAATTTTTAGTATGTGATTAGAAGTAAAATTGAATGTATTTCAGAATGAATTTGTGCCAGAAAACACATACAATAAAAAAGAATGGACATCTTTAAATGTTTATAAATGTGTGTGACTGTGTGATAACTTTTTTTTTTTTTCTAGCTTCTGAAGACCCACCAAGACCAACTTTTGATTCTTTGCTTTCCAGAGACATGGCAGGATACATGCCAGCAAGAGCAGATTTCATAGAGGTAAGTGCTTTATTACCTGTAAAGTACTCATTTATGTGCTAGGTGCATAAAAAGTGCACAGTCTTCAGAGACATTAGACCATCTTGGATAGAAGCACTGAACTTTTCGGGACTTTTTGAGTGACTAGAACAGAGAGATGGTGTATGCAAGACAGGGTTATGGAATTAAAACCCTCCTTATGCCCTCATGTTTCTTTGCACCTCCAGTGCTGTGTCCCTCTGTCACTGTGCGACAAGAGCTTTTTTCAACTCTAGAAACTTATTTTCAAGTGAGCAGTCGAGAGTGCGAAAACATCAGCTTCAGCATTTGCAGTGCTGGCAAGAGATTACAAGGGTAGATTAGGAAGAAGTAGAATAAGTTCTATTAGTCCTTTTGTGTGCCCATTCCCTCTATCTCTTTGCTCACTAGTGACCTGTACAATGGCTGCTGTTTTAAGGGATTGTGCATTTTTAGAATTGTGGCTCTAATACACTCTGCTGTGTTTTATAACTTACCGTTTTTTTCTCTTACTCTATAAGACACATCTAAGTTTTAGAGGAAGAAAATAAGAAAGAAATATATTTTTCCTCAGACCTCAGCTGAAACCGCCAAACAGACCCCCAGTGTTAATAAGACCCCCAGACCCTCAGATCAGATGGGAAAAAAAAATAACTTAACTCTCCCGCTCCGGACGTCGCTTCTCCTGAGATCCAGCTTCCTGCATGCAGTGCTGTAACCCAACGTCACACAGCATGAGGTCATCAAGCACGCCGACATCCTCATGCTGTGCACAGGTCACAGCACTGCATGCAGCGGAGGAAGACCAGAAAGTAGTGAGTACAGAGCGCGCTGCATTTATTGCTTCCCGGTCCTCTTGTACTAATGTACCATTATGGAGGTGCTTGTTAGTATTTGCTCCATAAGACGCACTGACATTTTCCCCCCACTTTGGATCGTCAAGAAAAGGCCATTTAAGAATTTGGAGAAGATTCACAAGCAGTGGACTGCAGCTGAAGTCAGTGCTTCAAGAGCTGCCACACACAGACGTATCCAGGACATGGATTACAACTGTCTCATAACTTGTGTCAAGCTACTCATGACCCAGAGACAACGTCATAAGCGTCTTACCTGGGCTAAGGAGTAAAAGGACTGGACTGTTGCTCAGTGATCCTGTTTTCAGATGAAAATAAATTTTGCATTTAATTTGGAAATCAAAGTCCCAGAGTCTGGAGGAAGAGTGGAGAGGCACTCAATCCAAGCTGCTTGAGGTCTAGTGTGAAGTTTCCACAACCAGTGATGTTTTGGGGAGCATGTCATCTGCTGATGTTTTTCCACTGTTATATCAAGTCCAAAGTGCAGCCATCTAACAGGACATTTTAGAGCACTTCATGCTTCTGACTGGTGACAAGCTTTATGAAGATGCTGATTTCATATTCCAGCAGGACTTGGCATGGTGTGCTTGATTGGCCAACAAACTCACCTGACCGAAAGCCCATAGAGAATCTATGGGGTATAGAGGAAGATGAGACACCTGACCCAACAATGGTGACGAGCTGAAGGCTGCTATCAAAGCAACCTGGGCTTCCATAACACCTCAACAAAACCACAGCTGATTGCCTCCATGCTATGCTACATTGATAGTATCACCAGTCAGTGATTTTACCCCTATGGGCCAGCGACAGTCTTTTATACGTGAAATAATGTAAAGAATTAACTATAAACAGGGAAGGTCTCTATTGGCAATATTGAGAGCTTACCACAAAAAAGAAGGTATTCGAGGTTTATTATTCTGCTCAAAATATTATCCCCGAGTAAGGTGGATAGGAATGGAAAGTGAATAAATTAAGATAAAGGAAATAGGTGCATAAAAGGTAGTAATAACCATATAAATACAATAAAATAAAGTAATTCAGGCTACCTATTATAATGTAGCCTATAAAATCAGAAGTTTGTAATAAAATCAATAGGTTAGACACACTTCACTGGGGGGGTGGTCCATCAGGATAAGCACAAAACACCTGCAGCCCCCACAGCCCCCCAAGCCGAAATCGCTTGTAGTCTGATGGAATGGTAGTTCATGGCAACCAAGATACAATGACTTCTGATCAACACCTTTATTCAAAATATGCGGCTCAACGCGTTTCGGGGTACAGTATTCACCCCTTCATCAGGAGCATAAACATGAACAAATGACATACCTTTGGTTCCTTAAATATACAGTGGTCACAAATCATGGTCCCATGTTGGTCTGTCAAACGTGGGCAGCAAATTCCCGCTCAAAAGAGGGGCAGACTTCCGGATTTATTGTGCGTTCCAACGTGGAATGCAAGCTCAAGACAGACTTCAGGTTCCAGGTGCGTTCCACAGTGGAACAGTTGAGACAGGAAACTGTGGCAACACAAATATAATATATCTATTGAAGTGTCCGTGTGATTTATATTATGTCGGAAGAACGACACAAGCACTACGAGAACGCATGTCAGAACATCGGTCTAATATAAAGCGTAAAATTAATACTCATAGCATACCTCCCAAGTGTCCCTCTTTTGGAGGGACAGTCCCTCTTTTTGACCAAAGTCCCTCCGTCCCTCTTTTATCCTTAAATGTCCCTCTTTTTGACCTGGAGGATTAATGCATAACTGTGCATTAATAAATTTATTAAATTGCTCCTTACTAAAGATTCTGTATGGTTTCTACCTATAAATTAGACCAGAACTTCATAATTTGGTGCAATTTGGACCTTAAAATATCAATAATCTGATGATTTATGTGCTAATGTTTATATGGACAATGAAGCGCAAGAAAAATATTGCCTCAGGGGCTCTAGTAATTATGTTTTGGGCAGAGTTAGAGGCGTGGCCTAGTATGAAAAAACCTGCCGTGATGCGTGCCGCACACATTGTCCCTCTTTGCAATTTTCAAAAGTTGGGAGGTATGTCATAGCGTCTCGCATCACTTTTCCATAGCCCATAACGGAGACCCTACAAAACTGTCAGTAACACCCCTGGAACATGTCCCCTCGTCATTCCAGCAGTTATGCAGGAAAGAAATATATTGGATGCACAAACTGAATACTCTAACCCCGTTTGGCCTGAATGAAGCCATAGAATATGTGAATTATTAGCCTCCTGTTGTACTTTCATCCAATTCAAAGCCTAAAAACAAAGATATCTTCTGGATAGATATATTTTTATACAATTTTTTATAATTTTTTTAAAATAATTTTTCATATATATTTTTTATACATTTGACTTTATATGTCATGTGATTTCTCATATTATCTATATATTGTGTGATTTCTTATAGTATTTATATTATTAATTTTATATTAGACATACCCTATGCACATATTTATTTATTGATTTAATTATGGAATTAATATGATGCGAATGTTCCTCAATTAGACATTTTTATTTATAGTGCCCGCTGTAGATTAGGAAGCGTATATAGATATTCGCATCTAAGTTTTATACCATCTAAGTGTATTATTATTTGGTCATATTTATATTATTTTAACAATAAGGGAAAATACCACTGGTAAATATTCCTAACTTTATGCCTCGATAGCTTGAACAAGTATTGGTAGCCCCTGTGAGGTTAATATGACTATGAATAATATGAGGGAAATAGCTTCCCAATCGATTCTCCTATCTACTAGCGCAGATGCGTTTCACGCTGGAACGCACCCGGTACCGGAAGTAAGTATCCGGGACCAGAAATAGGTCACTCTGGCATATAGGGTATGCGTTCCATTGGAAACGCATACAGGACAAGGAGATCTAACCACCCAGAGTTAGGAGATCCATTACTTATGATGTATTTACTTTATCTGTATGTTTTATCTATCACTTACCACATTAGGCTTCCGATGCGTTCCACTGTGGAACGCAACCGGAACCTGAAGTCAGTCTTGAGGTTGCGTTCCACATTGGAACGCACATTAAATCCGGAAGTCTGCCCCTCTTTTGAGCGGGAATTTTGCTGCCCACATTTGACAGACCAACATGGGACCATGATTTGTGACCACTGTATATTTAAGGAACCAAAGGTATGTCATTTGTTCATGTTTATGCTCCTGATGAAGGGGTGAATACTGTACCCCGAAACGCGTTGAGCCGCATATTTTGAATAAATGTGTTGATCAGAAGTCGTTGTATCTTGGTTGCCATGAACTACCATTCCATCAGACTACAGGCTATCCCGGCTTGGGGGGCTGTGGGGGCCGCATGTGTTTTGTGCTTATCCTGACGGACCCCCCAGCCCCACCCCCGGTGAAGTGTGTCTAACCTATTGATTTTATTACAAACTGATTTTATAGGCTACATTATAATAGCCTGAATTACTTTATTTTATCTTATTTATGTGGTTATTATTACCTTTTATGCACCTATTTCCTCTTTTTTTTTTTTTTTTTTTTTTAAATCAGATAAACTTTTTATTCACAATCTGACGACATGCATAGCAAAAGTACAATAATGAGCCAGTGTACATACACATGAATAATAAAGTAAGTACTATCACAATGGAGTTTGCGCATTAGTACAGACTGAGTGTTGCATAATAATACAATCATATATGAGTCATCCAGATTGTTTTTTTTGTTTGTTTTTTTTGGGGGGTATATACAAAAGCAAAAGGGAACCCCAACAACGTGACCCTCCCAGCCCAACCCCCCCTTACCTCCCCCCCTTCCGCAGACCACAGCCATATCATCAGACAAAGGATTCATCACTACACAGGAATACCTCAGCAACTGCAATGTGAGATCTTACAACAGACATCCTAATAGTATGCACTAGGCAATATGGAGAAATGCTCCTAAGAGCAAATAACTATTATCCCAGAAGTTGTGATTTTACATAGTCCCTCTGCAAGGCACTGGAAGCCAGACCTGGTACTTCAAACCAACCCTGCCATATTTTTGTGAATTTGTTTGAGCATTTCCTCTTCAAATATATACCATGTTCGCAGCAAAGAATTATATTAAGCCTGTTAATAAATTCTGCTTTTGATGGGGGATGTTGATCTAGCCAGTGTTTAGCTATCAAAATTCTAGCCTGGAATAACATCCTGCGAATACATATATTCAGGATATCCCCACCCCCAGAGTCTCCGAGCAAACCCAACACGCATACTTTGGGATCGTGAGATAGTCTAACTTTCGTGTCTTCAGCAATCAATTGAAGAACAGTGTCCCAGAAGTCCTGTAACTTAGAACAGGACCAAAACATATGCAACAGATTAGCCCCATCCAATTCACAACGCGAGCAGTCAGACATCTCTAATACCTATTTTGCAAAGAAATGTAGTTCTGTAAACTCTATGAAGTAGATACAATTGAGACACTCTCTGTGCCTCACTAATTGAAAGCACAGGGGTCACGGCCAGTAACTCCTCCCATTCCTCCTGCGTTAAGGGCCCATTTAGTTTTGAGTAATGACAAATCAACAGTAGCCGACTTTTCAGTTATATGTTCATACAGCATAGAGAGAACCCATTTAGCACTGCCCTTCCGCATTAACTGCTGAAACACAAGGGATGGCGTAGCTATCTGCGCCCTTTCTGTAAACTGCGCTTGAAAGGCGTGCAGTAGTTGCAAAAATTGATAAAAGGCACTCTGCGGGAGACCATATTCTGTCTGTAATTGCGCAAATGATTTCATAATACCCTCCGATTGGATCTGAGACAGGAACACTATACCTTTTACCTCCCAAGGTGAAAAGCCCTCTAATCTGAAAATTTCCGGTAACTGCGGGTTGTGCCATAAGGGGGTAAGATCATAGCACCCCTGTACCCCATTTAGTTCCTTGAACTTAGCCCAAGTCTTAACTATTAGGGAAAAGGTAGGGTATGTCCTTTGAAGAGAATGATAATTACCTAGCTCCGCCAGTGCTATAGGGACTTTTTGTTTCATGAAGAGGGAAACCATTTTAGCTGAGGGCCCTAACTCAGCAGTTTGACCCCAGCCCTTAAGATGTTGCAATTGGGCCGCCAAGAAATACTGCCAAGGATTGGGGAGGGCCAGGCCCCCCTCCGTTTTGCCCTTTTGAAGCATTTCAAGAAGGATCCTGGGTGGGTTTTTTTCCTTATCAGGGATCTAAAAATACCCTGAACTTTATAAAAAATCCTCTGAGGTATCCATATAGGGGAATTATGTAAAACATACAGCAGCTGCGGCATCCAAATAATTTTGATCAGATTGCAACGACCGATAACGGACATAGGCAGTTTACACCAGACATTTAGTTTTTCACTGAATTTCTGAATCAGCGGATCCACATTTAATCTAATGTAATCAGCCACTTTTGAGCTGACATTTACACCTAAATACTTGAAACTCTGCCTAACTTGCAATGGGACAAGAGACCAATCCAATTGAGTTGGGAGAGGATCCAGTGGGAGAATGACCGACTTATCCCAATTAATAGTAAGTCCTGAATACAGGCCAAATTCGGTGATATGTTTCATCAGAGGATGTATAGATTACTGCAAGTCGCCCACATACAGTAACATGTCATCTGCATAGAGCGAAACCCTTTCCTCTTGCCTGCCCAATGGGAATCCAGTCTATTGAGGTGATGCTCTCAATATACAGGCCAGAGGCTCTATGGCAATCGCAAACAGGAGTGGCGAGAGCGGACAACCCTGTCGCGTCCCCCTATGCAGGGAGAATGGAGATGACAGCGTTCCGTTTGCCCTAATTCTGGCCACTGGTAAATTATATAATAGCTTCACCCACTGCAAGAAGACAGGACCAAATCCCATAATTTCCATGACCTCCCATAAATTGAGCCATTCCACACTATCAAAGGCCTTTGCAGTGTCAAGCGAGACAACTGCTCTAGCTTCACCGGTGTTCATAGGCCTTTGTAAGTTAATGAAAAGGCGACGTAGGTTAATTGATGTACTTTTGTCTGGCATAAAACCAGATTGATCTGCATGAATAATAGTCGGAATGGCTCTATTCAACCTATTTGCAAGGACTTTTGCTAATATTTTAACATCAGTTGGGAGTAACGATATGGGCCTATAAGGTTCGGTCTTAGTGGGGTCCTTGTTGGGCTTGGGAATAACCACCACTACTGCCTCCCTCATAGAAGCAGGCAGCACGCCCCTCTCTAAAGCATCCCTAAGAGTATCTAGCATGTGAGGAAGAAGTATGTCCTGATATTTCTTATAAAATTCGATGGGCAAGCCATCGCAACCCGGGGCTTTTTCACTCGGAAAGGATCTTAGTGCCAATTTAAGTTCCTCAATATCTAAGGGCTCATCTAAATAACTAGCCCATTCCTGTGACAGTGTAGGTAGCACCGCTGCACTCAAGTAGGACCTAATGTCATCCACCCCTCTTCCTTGCAAAGTAGAAGTGTAAAGCTGCCTATAGTAGGATGAAAATACCTCCAAGATAGCCGAATCCTCCACAGTGTATACGCCATTAGCATTTACAATCCCCTTAATTCTAGACGGGCCGTCTTGTGATTTAACAATCCGAGCAAGCAGACTATCTGCGCTTTCTCCTGCTTCATAGTACTTCTGTTTTAGGAAAAACCTTTTATTATCAGCAGTGTTTATGTATTCAGAAAGCTTATCCTGCGTAGCCAGCCAAAGAGACTTAGTGGACTCCATGGAACTAGTGACATAGTCTGCCTCCCTGTCTCTCGCCTCACAAAATAGTAGATCACATGTTTTCTTTGTTTGCGTCTTTCACCTTTTAATTCTCTGAATATTTAATACTCTAATGTAAGCTTTCATTGTGTCCCATACTGTCCCCATGGTCGCAGTGCCCACATTAGATGCAAAGTAGTCAGTAATTTTATCACATAAAGGATCTCTTTCATGAAGGAGCTGGATCCAAAAAGAATTCATCTTCCATAGGAAGGGACCACCATTGCTCCTTTGTGTCCCCAAACGTAACTCCATATGTATAGGTGAGTGATCCGATATACTACACGGTAGGTACTCAATCTTAGTTACAAAAGAGGATGCCTCTAGAGACCGCAGCGGCAAATCAATACGAGACAGGGAATTATACGAGGCTGAAAAGCAAGAATACTGCCGCAAATCCAGGTAGCGCATCCGCCACAGATCATGCACATCTATCTCACGCAGCAGTCTCGCCAGGGAGGTCTCCCTAAGATCTGATGGCACTTGGCCCCGGTAGAATTTATCAAGGGTAGGATCTAAATATTTATTAAAGTCACCCAGTATATACATTGGGAGCTGAGGGCCCTGTGATCGCAAGTATCCTCTTGATGACTTCACAGGAGTAAGGCGGGGGATATATACGGCTATCGGGTATAATTGTACCCTGTATAAAGAGCAGCGAAGGCAAATAAACCTTCCATCCGTATCCAATTCTACAGAGTGACATTCAAAGGGTACTTCCCTATGTATTAGTATGCTGACCCCCCTGGCGAGTGCTGAAAAGGTAGAGTGATACTCATGTGAGATCCACTGCCTATGGATCACCTTCTGAGACTGTTTGGTAAAGTGTGTTTCTAGTAAACACAGTATGGCAGGCTGATATTTCTGGACCGCCGTAAAAACTGCCTGCCGTTTGGTAGCATCACTAAGTCCCCTAACGTTCCATACAATAATATGGGTACTACCTGCCATGGTGAAAAGGAGAAAGCATATAATGTTCAAATATCTTTCCTGAATCCCCAGTAAACTGACTTAAGACAAATGTGCATGAAAATAAGTTGTCTCTCTGCGGAACCCTCCCCCCAAAAAAACGAGTAGAAGCAAAAATGTCCTCCCACTGTCCAGAAAAATGGACTCGAGACAATTGAATTTCCTGCATTTAGCATATGCGAGAGGACAGCGCCAGAAAAACCCCGATCCCAGCAAAGTGAAAAAGTGCAATATACCCATAAACATCACAAGATAAATGCTTATACAGCAGGGATCTACTCCCAAACAGCATCAAGATATGACAAAGGCAGCATAAATAACAGAAAACAGGGTGCAAGTGCGCAATAGAAGGGCATAATATGGTCAAAGCACAGAGATGAAAAATCTGTAGGAGAGAGACATAGAACAGAATCGCTCTTATGAGTGCAAAGGAAGAAGCATAGTAGGATAAGGACGTCAGAGTGGTATAATACTTATCCGCACGGCCCCGGAACAGTCAGACAGCCTACGGCCAAAAGTCGGGAAGACCAGACACTTATCTCTGTTAGTCCATCTCCGCTTCACGTCTAAGGAGATCTGCATTCTGGTCCACCCACTTCACGGCGTCCTCTGGCGTCTCAAACACATGCACATGTCCTCCAGCGACCACTCTAAGCTTGGAAGGATATAACATAGAGTACTTCACATTCTTTTGACGAAGCCTTCTTTTGATATCCAAGAACTTGGCGCAACGTTTTTAAACTTCAGTTGAGAAGTCAGGATAAATGGAAATTTTGCTGTTGTTGATCAGCAGGCTAGGATGTTCTCTGGCAGCTCTCAAAATAGTATCCCTGTCCTGGAAGTGCAGGATCCTGAGAAGAACAGGTCTGGGTGGCGCCCCCGGAGGCAGTGGACGAGAGGGCACCCTGTGCGCCCTTTCAATGGCAAATAGAGCTGACAGAGTGTTAGCACCAAACTTTTCCTTGAACCAGTCCTCAAAAAAGGAGACAGCGTTAGGGCCCTCTGCTTTTTCTGGTACTCTCACCAGTCGTAGATTGTTGTGGCGAGAACGGTTTTCTAGATCTTCCGCTTTATTAATCAGAAGGGTGATGTTATGGATTACCTTGGCAAGATCCCTTTTTACTGGAGGCATCTGGTCTTCCAGAAGGCTTACTCTTTCTTCCACTCCAGTGACCCTCTCATTGATCTTTTTTATATCATGACGTATGAAGGACACACTCTCCTGTAAGGAGCCCATAGATGTAGTAAGGGTGGCCAGAGCCGAGCTACAGTGTTGCACTGCCAGGAATACGTCTTTAGTAGTGGGTTCTACAAGGGAGGAAATGATCTGGGGAGCCACAGTCACCCCCTGACACTATAGGAGAACCCAGCTCCATGTGCGCAGCATCTCCCGTCTCTCCCGCCATCTTCATGCCGCTCCCGCCATTTTGAACCTCGCTGCCTCCCTGGGCCCACTCCACCTCAAGAATATCCCCACAGACCCCTGTCTTGCCTTGGGACCTGTCCAGGTCAGCGCTGCTCTGAGGGATCCGCGCGAATTGCTCTAGCCGCGCCGCTACATCCACCAGTTTGGCGGACGCCGCGGCGCCATGTTTCCCTGGCGCAGGCCCCACTCCGTCTCTGGCCTCTTTCTCTTTCTTTGCCGCCCGCTTCATGGCCACAGACGACTCTCCTCTCCCCTCGGCACTTGCTGTGCAGGATGTCGGCGCTAGCCTCAGGATGCTGGAGGATTAATGGGGATGCCGTTCAGGAGCCCTCCCGTGCACGTCCTCTCACATTGCCAGCCAGGCCACGCCCCCCCCCCCCCTTCCTATTTCCTTTCAATATTGCCAATAGAGACCTTCCCTGTTTATAGTCAATTCTTTACATTATTTCACATATAAAAGACTGGCCTATAGGGGTAAAATCACAAGACTGGTGATACTCTCACTATGTTTTTTGTTATCCACAGAATTTTAACCGTGACGTAGCCTTTATCTACGGTTTACCCCTCAGCAGCCTGACTTTTATGATTTCGGTGCTATATCTTGTTTTCTCTTTTTTTTCTAGCTATAATTCTTCTTATAGATATAAGAAACACCTCACATCTCCCATAATAAGGTTTTACCACCCTCCTCTGGCGCCTCCTGTTACTCTTCTCTTTAGGAAATATCTTCCTTTAGATTAGATTAACCCTCGCCCTTTTTTTCTCTTTATATATGCTACATTGATGCCGTAACTCATGCAAAAAGGAGCCCTAATCAAGTATTGGGTGCACATACTATACATATTTTTCAATAAGCCAACATGTCTGTATTAAAAAATATCATTTTTTAATTTGTCTTATAAAATCTAATTTTCTGAGATACTGACTTTTCGGTTTTCATTTAGCTGTAAGCCATAATCATCAACATTAAAAGAAAGGCTTGAAATAGATCACTCTGTGTGTAATGAATCTATAGAATATGAGTTTCACTTTTTGAATTGAATTACTGAAATAAATTAACTTTTTGATGATATTTTAAGTTAAGATGCACCTGTATTCTGGCTTTTAATTGCACTAGACACAACCAAATACCTTACATTTTGTTTGTTTTATTTTGCTTTGTGGCCAAGGAGTTTGACAACTATGCAGAATGGGATCTAAGAGATATTGATTTTGTTGAAGATGATTCAGAAGTTTTACATGGTAAGGAAATATTTTAAAATTGGTCTGTTCCCTCCAGAAGTATTTTAATGACCAGAAATTTTTTGCAGTTTTGCACTTCAGCAGCCATAACTTTATTTAAATGTAGACATTGACAGGCCTTATGGGGGAAATGTTATTTTTTATGTTGTTCGGGGGTACACAAACATGATTGTTATGGTCATGTAACTACCTAATATATGTAACTTTTAAATTTTTTTATTTAACTCCTTCCAGCACCTGGATGCAACTGCAGCCCAGGTGAGCTGTAATTTAATGTACCTCGGCGTACAGTTATGTCAAAACTTCGTCATTTACGCTGTGACATGAAAGTGTCACAGCTCTGGAAAAACAGCCGTCATGGACAGCTGAGACTCCAGAGTGGCTGGCTAACCAATAACAGAGAACAGTGACTACTCTGTTTGGACCCTTGTTGGTGATTGCTGTGATTTGCTTAGTCTATACAGACTAACCATTTAGAGCTGAATACAGTGAAAACCCGTCAAAAAGCCAGTTTCTCTGATCTCCTCAGTTTTGTGTCAGTAAAGTGAGGAGATCAGAGCCTGTATTGTTGTGCTGCCCCGTAAGTCTAAAATATAAATAACCCCTTTTTTTCGGACACGTTACTGTTGTCTTTCTAATTATACATTGTGTCTGAGAATAAAGCAGTAATATGTAGATTAGCCTTCTGAACAGATCTGTGTGGTGAAGCTATAGTACATAGTGATATGATATTGCTAGCACATAGCTCTTGGACAGGGCTCTACCCTCAGCCTGAGGACTATCCCTGTCGATCAAAGGGCAGAGGGGGTGTGCAGAGCACAAGGGGTGTTACATGACAGTGTTCCAATTGCTGATTTGCATATGAATAAAAACAAAGTTTTCTCTGCAGCTGTTTATCGTGCAAAGAAAGGTATAGTTTTAATCAGCATGATGAGCCCTACCACGGTGTATGTCTGGTTTAATAGGGTTGATCCTGGTGACAGAGCCGGTTTAAATATGAGTCTTATTAAAAACTGACAACTTCCCTTGTACGGTACAATGCCCAGGGCTCGCTTTCCCACTCAAAAAATTATTAATTATAATTCCCCATACCTTCTCCAAGATAAAAACAATTTCGACCGCCTTTTTAAAATGAGACCCCTCTTCACTTCTAGTCCAAGAAATTTCTGATATTTATACCACTCAACCACAAATTTCAATTGACGAATTTCTGGTACATTTCAGGAAGGGGGGGGGGTGAAATTTGAACAGTATGTGCCAAACAAACACACCAGTACAGTATCAAAATCTATAAGCTGTCTTGTAGTCAGGCTATGCTACCCTCCCTTTTTTCAGATTTATGAGAGAATACAGTTACATTGAACCGCCAGACTGTCCACGCTTCCTAAGCACAAGTGGGAGGATAGTGTGTTACATCCTTTATCCACTATTTGATCAAGTATACTGACTGTCCCTATTAAAATGCCTGGCAGAGGGAAAAACAATGAGATGTGAGATGGTACAGAAAAACCAAAAGCACCTCCCAAAGATCCTTCTGAGCCAAACCTTGCAGGTTGGTGAGAGCAGGGCACAACAAAGCGAAGGGGTCCTTTTTTTTTTTAATTCTGGACATGCTGACATCTATTCAGGGTGCTAGATGAGAAAAAAAACTTGGTCCTCAGAAAAAGTGTTGTCTGTTCCATAAAATGGTATACGCAAAGACACAATATACCAATGTTACACCTGTCCCTCTCACCTCGGAGTGTGTATAAAGGAATTAGTCTGCATTTACAAACAGTAACCCAAAACCCACATATTTATCGTGCCAACACGGCAATGAACCTGAATACTACAGTCCAGTTTAGAATATCTTCCATGTATTTATCATTTACAATAGCCTGTCTACATTCAGAGCACTGCCTGTGCTGTTCATAGAGAGCGTTGCACTGATGAATGGCAGGAAAAGTCTAAGGTATATTGGTACGCCTTAGACTTTTGCCAGGGAGCGGGTGCCCACAGAGAGGGCTCTGAGTGCCCCCTCTGGCACCCGTGCCATAGTTTTGCCACCATTGCCCTATATGAATATCTAGGATTTTAACAATAGTTTAGTATCTGCAAAATGAAGTGAAGATGAGACCTCAAAATCCTTGTGGTGTCCCTTCACTTTCAGGCCCTGCCATGTGTCCAAGCAGCAAATTAGAGCCACTTTGGAAGCATTTCTGAACTCAGGAGAGGTAGTCCAATAAATATTGAGGAGGTTTTCTGCACTTTCATGCGCTACATCTTATAAATATATCCTCTAAATGATGCATTTAGAGGTAAAAAAAATCACACCAAAAAAATCACACCTATGTATACATTTTTAGAGGGGTGTAGTTTTCAAAATGTAATTCCTATGGTTTTTCATCATCCTGGGAATTCAAAGCCCCTTTAAAGGGGTTGTCTCACCTTAGCAAATGGCATTTATGTTGTAGACAAATTAATACAAGGCACTTACTAATGTATTGTGATTGCCCATATGCTTCCTTTGCTGGCTTGATTCCGTTTTCCATCGCATTATACACTGCTCGTTTACAGAGGTTATGGCTACCGCTGCAGCGTAGGTACAAGGTGACTCTGACGAGAGCTGCTATGCAGGCATGCCTATAGGTTCTCCCACAGTCCCAGCTACTGTGCAGGAATTCCTATACATGCTCCCATGGTCCCAGCCACCAGAGAGCCCTTCACTTTTTCCTGTAGTGTGCAAACATGGCAAATACTGCTAGATTGCAAGGTAATTGTAACCTCTGGAAACGAGCAGTGTATAATGTGATGTGTGAAATAATGTGCAAAATAGGATTGCATCGGGTGTCGGAATTATCGATACCCAAACCATACTTTTGTACCTGGATTGATACGATACCGGGATTTGCCTTTTACCGATACTAGACTGCTCTCAGCACGCTCCATGTTCTCCTCAGCTGCACAATGGAGAAGGAGGCAGTCCCTCCCTCCCCACTGTGCCACTGCTGCCAATGGAGAGGAGGTTGTTCCCACTGAAATGGTACCTAAGGGTCTCTAAATGCGACATGGTGCCCGAACACCATTTCAGCAAAATCTTCCCTCCTAAAGCCAAATGGCGCGCCTTCTGAGCCCTACTGTGTCCCTATACAATAGTTTGCGAACACATATGGGCTGTTTCTGTATTCAGGAGAAAATGCATAACAAATTGTGGGGTGCTTTTCTTGTTACCTTTTGTGAAATTTAAAAATCTGGGGCTAAAACAACATTTTACTGGAAGGAATAAAATTTTCCATTTTCACAGTCAAGTGTTTCTAAACTCTATGAAGCACCTGTGGGGTCAAAGTGCTCACTTCATCCCCTGATAAATTCCTTGAGGGGTTTAGTTTCCAAAATGTGGTTTATTTTGGTGGGTTCCTCTGTAAGGGTACCTCCGGGTCTCTTCAAATGCAATATGGCACCCAAAAACCATTCTAGCAAAATCTGCCCTCCAAAAACCATATTGTGCTCCTTCCATTCTGAGCCCTGTCGTGTGTCCATGCAGCAGTTGATGACCACATATGGAATGTTTCTGTAACTTGCAGAATCAGGGTAAAATATATTGAGGTTTGTTTTTCTGTTAACCCTTTAAGTGTTCCATAGGAATTAAAGCAAAATGAGGTGAAATTTAAAAATTGTATTTATTTTTTTTTTTGCAGATTTTCCCCTTTAATCCATTTTCCCTATAAAACAATAAGGCATAATAGCAAAACAAACCATTTTAAAATCAATTTGAATAATTTGAGTTTCTGAAATAGGGTCATTGGGTGGTTTCTATTATACCCCTTAAAGTCACTTCAGAACTTATCTGGTTCTTAAAAAATTGATTTTGGAAATTTTCTTGAAAATTTGAAAAATTGTTTCTAAAATTCTATTTTACTGGATGCTGCCTGAATACCATCTTCAACCCGTCAAATATGCAGAGAACTGGCTGGACAAGTGCTGCTGCGTGCAGGTAATGGGGCTGGTGGGCATTCAGGCAGCATCCAGCAGTGCTGAAACCAGCGGAACAGCCTGCCAGATCTCTGAAGTATTCTAAAAAAAAAAATTTAATGACATTTACGAAATGGTGCCAACATAAATTAGACATATGGTGAATATTAATTAATAGCTATCTTGTGAGGTATCATTATCTGTCTGATGAGCACAGAAATTCAAATTTACAAAATTGCTAATTTTTCCAAATTTTCTGTTAATCTTTTTATTAATAAATGTAAAGGGGAAATTAATGATGTGTTTTGAAAAAGACAGTCTTAAAATCACTTGGATAAGTAAAAATATTCCAAAGTTATTACCTCATAAAGTGACACATTGGCAGATTAGCAAAATTAAGTTTAGTCAGAAAGATGAAAAATGGCTCAGTCCTGAAGGGATTAGTGCCTGCACAGTAAAGTGCATTTTGCTTTTTTGGGGGAGGATTATTTTTTTACATTATTTATAACATTTTTTTAAAAATCAGATTATGGGATTACTATTTTATAACTTTACTTCACATTTCTGATGTGCAGTACATTTGTTATGTTGCCTTGTGCTAAAATGAAAAAAAAAATAATATATATATATATATATATATATATATATATATATATATATATATATATATATATTTTCCCCATCATTCTGCACTCAATACCCCATAATGACGAAGTGAAAGCAGAATGTTTGAAATCTTTGCTAATTTATTGAAAAGGAAAGACTAAAATATTGCATTTACATAATTATTCAGGCCCTTTACTCACTACTTAGTTGAGGCACCTTTGGCAGTGGTTGCAGTTTACAGTCGTCTTGGGTATGATGCCACAAGGTTACATGGATTTGGGGATTTGCTGCCATTCTTCTCTGTAGAGCCTTCCAAGCTCTGTCAGGTTAGATGGGGACCATCAGTGGACATCTATTTTCAGATCTCCGCAGAACTGTTTGGGTTCAAGTCAGGGTTCTGACTGGGCCACTCAAGGACATTCATAGTGTTGCCCCTAAGGCACTCTGTTGTTTTCTTGGCTGTGTGCTTAGGTCATTGCCTGTCTTGTTTGAAGGTGACGTTTTGTCTCAGTCTGAGGTCCAGAGCATTCTAGATCAGGTTTTCATCAAGAATATCTATGTTCAATTATGCTTTCCCTCAACCCTGACCAGTCTCCCCGTTTCAGCTGCTGAAAAAACCCCCCACGGCATGATTTTGCAACAACCATGCTTCATTGTAGGGCTGGTACTGGGCAGGTGATAAGTAGTGATGGGTTCCTCTAGACATGACGCTTAGAATTGAGGCCAAAAAGTTCAGTCTTGGTTTCATCACACCGTACAAGATAATCTAGTTTCTCAGTGTGAAAGTCCTGTGAGAGTCATGTGTCTGACTGAGGAGAAACTTCTTTCTGGCCACTTTGCCTTAAAGTCCAGATCGGTGGAGTGCTGCAGTGAGGGTTCACCATCTGGAAGTTTCTCCCATCTGCACACAGGATCTTTGGAGCTCAGCCACAGTGACCGTTGGGTCCTTGGTCATCTCTTACCAAGGCTCTTCTCCCCTGATTACTTATAGTTTGGTGGGCAGCCAGCTCTAGGAAGAGTTCAGGTTGTTCAGAACATCTTCCATTTAGGAATTAAGCCCCATGGGAACAGTGCAGCACATTTTTTACCCTTCTCCAGATCTGTGCCCCCACACAATTCTGCCTGTGAGTTCTAAAGGCAGTCCTTTCCTCCTTATGGCTTTGTTTTTGCTCCGATATACATTGTCAACTGTGAGATCTTATATAAACAGGGGTGTGCCTTTTCAAATCATATCCAACCAACTGAATTTACTACAGGTGGATTCCAGCAATCTCGAAGATGATCAAAAGAAATGGGAGGCCTCCCATATCTAAATTTCAAGTGTCAAAGCGTCAAAACGTTCTGTATACTAATGTACTTGTGAGATTTTTTTTTTCCTTTTTAATAAATGTGCAAGCATTTTTAAAATTCTGTTTTCAGTTTGTCATTATAGAGTATAAGATTGCAGTCTGATGGGTGAAATCTTGATTTTTTATTTTATTTTAGCACAAGGCTGCAACATAACAAAATGAGAAAAAAAAAGTGAACGGGTCTGAATACTTTTCAAATGCATTATATTAGCATACTTTTGTATGCAATTACATTATGCTCAGTCTCACTATGACACAGGTTGCTGTTAGGGCAACATTGGTGTGCCCAGACAGCAAGCTCGCAGTGCAGATAGTCCTGGGCACTGCTTCCCTCACATAGTCAGTGATTGTTAGCCAAAGCCAGGAGTGGAGCTTATTAACAATCACTGGTGAAAATCACTGACCAAAATCCTGACTGTGTGAAAGCTGCTTTAGTCTAAAAATTGAAAGCCTAATTATATATTTTTGTTGCATTTGCAACCATTTTGTTGGGTGGTCTATTGTATGTTTTAGGCTACTTTCACACTTGCGGCAGCCTTTTCCAGCAGGCTGTTCCGGCAGGGGAATAGCCTGCCAGATCCGTGTTACCGCAAGTCCACCATGCTGGCGTGAGTCTGCTCTGGCCTCACTCACTATAACGGGGGCGGGCCAGAGGTCCCGCTGCAGCATGGCAAACAAGCCGAGAGATGGCCTGACAAAACCCGCAGCGTGCTGTAATTTTATTCTGCCCGCTTCTCGGCATGTTTCCATGCTGCGGCCGGATCTCCGGCCCTCCCCTATTAAAGTGAATGGGACCGGAGCGGACCTCCACCAGCACGGTGGACTTGCAGTATTACAGATCCAGCAGGCTGATCCCCCGCCAGAACAAACTGGCAGAAAAGGCTATCACAAGTGTGAAAATGGTCTTATACTATTGTCGTCTGCACCAACATTGCAGGAAAAAAACATTCCTTTGTGCTTTTACTGATTTAGGACAGCATATATTTTACAAAGTTTAGGGAGGCCATTTTCATTTGCTGCAGAGAATGGATTTCCACTTTCTAGTTCTTTTAGGATGGTTACTTAGGATAGGTTGTCAATATCAGATTGGTCGAGGGTCTACACAGCCTTCCTCCACCAGTAAAATGAATATGGCTATGGTGCTACAGTGAGCGCAACTTCCACTTCTTTGTATACCAGGCATAGCTGTGCACATTTTGTAGTGGCTGTGTCTCCGATTTTAGCTGTCTCATTCATTTGAAAGCAACGGAGCAGAACTGCAGCTTCAGCTGATTGGTTGGTGAGCCTGGAGTTGGACACCCACTGATCTAATATCAATGACTACACTAAAGAAAGACTGCCCAATATCGAAGTTTCTTCTTTACTTGTCTCTATGGCACATTATTCTCTACTATTTTTATTTCTGCAGCTTTAAAAATTGCTGTTGTTGATATTTACCATTCCCGACTGAAAGAGAGACAGCGTCGAAAAAGGTAGTGTAATAACTGATTTTATTTCTTCTCCCTTACAATTTGACATTTGTTTACTAGCGGTGTTCACAAGCTGTTTAATTACATATTTTAAAGGGGACCTGTCTGCTCTTCTTACATGCCTAAGTTAGGAAACACTTGTATTCACCATGAAAATTGTACCAGAGCATGTTGACAACTGGTTGTTACCAGTAGTGTGTGTATATACAAAGTCCGACACTGTCCTATCAGTGACTCCAGTGGCATACTTTGCATGGACATACCCTATTGGCAATGGGTATGATAACAACTAGAGTTGATCGAACGTGCTCGGATCCCCTGCGCTCGCATGCCTGCAGGCATCCGGATCCGTCCTCACCTGACTGTAAGTCAATGGGGGCAGATCCGTTTGGTATGACACATGAGTGTGTCATACGAAACGGATCCGTCCCCACTGACTTACAGTCTGGTGAGGAGGACGGATCCGTTTGGTGTCACACACTAGTGTGTGATACCAAATGGATCCGTGCCCATTTACTTACAGGCAGGTGAGGATGGATCTGGATGGCTGCGCAGGGGATCCGAGCAGTACAGTGCTCGTTACGAGCATGTTTGATCAACTCTAGTAACAACCAGTTGTTAAATTTTTTTTTTTTTTTAAACTTAATTTATTAAACATTTCTAAAACAGACTGGCATATATATGAAGGATACAATACGCAGCACATTGATGAGGAATAATTACAATAAAAGTGATAGTGTTAAAAGTAGAGCAACATCTCATTCTTAAACTGCAGTTGTAGATGTTCATGGTTTATAGTGGAGTAATCAGGTGCTCAAGATACAAAGAGAAGGGACCACGCACCCTACATTTTCTTAAACGTTTGCTGACATCCTCTATTTTTAAATACACTTTCAAGCATATCAGTCTGGTTTCTAAGGTTTTTCATTGACTAAGACTGGGTGGGAGATTCCCCCATGCATCTCAAAGCCATCTCGCCTTTCGAGCCATAAATAATGTTTTCAACAAAAAGGCTCCATCATGATGTTACCATAATTCTTAAGATAGAATGCTCAAAAGACAAACCTCTGGGTCATAAGGAATGGGGCAAAGAAAGACTCTTGAAAGGGTGTCTACAACCTCTTGTATTTTCTCCCTTTGTTTGTGCGGGTTTCCAAAGACATACTGATAGGGAACTTAGATTGTGAGCTCTATTGGAGACAGTTAAGTAAATACTGTGAAATATGTCACACTACTTAAAGTAAATAAATGATGGGGAAAAACGGTAGCATAGATAGGGGAGGAAATGAAAAAGATGATGATAAGTAAATGTGAAAGCAAAAAAAAAAAAAAGACTCATCAGGCTTTTATCATAGCACGGTGAACCTACATACAGTATACCCTGGACAGTGACGAGTAGCAAACTTGTCACTGTCCAGGGTATATGGACCCTATACATTTTCACCCCAGAACACTGGGAAATATTTACTAATCCTGTCTTACAGATCCGTGAGAATTATCACAGTGGCTGATGCTGGATAAATCTGGCGCACCTTTACACTGTGTAGTTTAAGTGTATGCCACCTATTAGTTAGCTTACCTTGCAACAGAATTCTGTACCAAAATTTTGCTGCAAAATGTCTTATGCCACTTTCCGTTTCTCACTAAGCCACTTCCTGTCACTGGTCTATCTTCAATATTTATAAAATGAGATGCACCAAATTGCGCCAAAAATACACCAGCAGAATTCATGTGCTTCCAAAATAGTGAATGTAGGCCATTTTTTAAATATTATTTTTCTGAAAGCATTCATCAGATTGCACTTGTGACAGTCCAGCAGGTTGGTGGTAGAAAGCGATTATCTTAATTAGGATGACATTTAGCAGTATGAACACTAAGAGAAAAATAAAACTTTGATCAGAAATACATTAATAATATTAGTCACATAATTGATTCTTTGTTAAAGTTCGCGCATTTATCAACATTGTCTAACAGTAACTCTGTCTTTGTTGGCAGTAGCAACCAATCAGAGCTGAGCTTTCCAGAGCAGCTTTCGAAATGAATGTCGAGCTCTGATTGGTTTATTTGGACAACAATCCTACTGTTAGACAGCTTTGATAGATGAAGCATACGTTTATAAGGATGCAGAGGGCCAGTGATTGATTGAGCAAGTCTGCACAAATTTGCTGATTGTGCAACCCAGGCAGTATCACAAACAGGAAAAAAGCATGCTAAAATTGGATCTCTTCCAAAATGTGAAGGTGCAACTAAATTTGTAGGACTGGAGTTTATAAATATGAATATATACATTGTATGGGTCATGACTGCCATTAAATTACATTTTTTATTTTTTCATAGGATTATAAGAGAACATGGCCTCATAAATCTGAGGAAATTTCAAAGTAAGTAGTTTTGCATGTATTCCTAATTCAGGGCAAGTATGTCAGAATATGCTATTACTATAAAAGTGCATAGATAAACATTAGATAGACACAAAGTTAACATGCTGTCTGCAATAGAGTTCAATTTATAACACTATGTAGCATGCTTGTGAGCTCCCTCTAGTTGAAACTGTAGGTATTCAGAATGTTATTTAAATTTTTAAAGGGGGTTTCCGGCCTTGGAGCTGACAAGCCCCGGGGTCCTTCCCTGTCTCATTTAACATAAAAAAAATAAATAAATAACAACCTCACTGTTCATAGTCCCTGCTTCATTCCTGGCGCTTACAGTTCCTGCAGGACCAAGAAGCAGCTTAGTCCTGTGACTGCTGCGACTAATCAAAGGCCTTAGTGATCACAGCAATTTAGACGCCATGTCACAGCAGTGGTGTACTGAATGTGATTGGCCGGAGCGATCACGAGACCAAGCTGCTTCCTGGTCCTGCAGAGACTGGAAGCTGCTGGGAATGGAGTAGCGACAGGACCACTGCCAGGCGAAGTTGGTTTTGTTCAAGGAAACAGGCAAGCATTTCATGGATTGTCAGCTCCAAAAATCTTCTAATTTGAAGATTTTTACAGTTTACAAAAAGAAAATAATCAGGGCTCAGTATCAACAGAAAATAGAAAGGAGAAAGTAGAAATGTACAAAGGAGAAACAGTTAAAAAGCTGTTACAAACTGGTGTATTACAGTCATTGGCCACAGAGCGCCACAAAGCTAAATAATGTGTACCATATTTTATGGACTGTTAGACACACTGTTTTTGTGAGAGAAAAAAAAAGTAGCAATATGGGGAAGCCACAGCCTCCATTTTTTTGGTCCAGCAAATCTGGTAGAGTAGGAGACCATTATAACAACCAGATGTAGAAGATGCCTTGCTATGTATAGTGCCTTGGTGTTGTTTCATTACATCTGTCCCAGTCTCAGATCTCTGGCAGAATAGATTTCCTTATGAATTTCCCTGTGTTGACTGCTGTGATTCTTTCTTGGTCTTCTTGGGACACATAGCCTTTCCCATGATGACTAGAAAGTTCCATGCTAGTGTCACCTGATCAGAGAACCTTTTTTTTTATTCTAAAACATCAATTTGTCAAGAGTTTCCTTTTTTTTTCAGTTTTAGAAAGAAGGTATTCCAAAGATGTTCAAGAACTGTATGAAACAATGAGGCGATTTGCTCGAATTTTAGGAGCAACAAACCACGATCGGTTTATAGAGAGCCATGCATGTAAGCAGCAATATTTCCCTCTTTAATCTGCTGTAAGATCTTCTGTCCTTCTGTGTTATGGAAATATGAACTCATTGGGCAAACAGAAGACAATGAAATTAACAAGCATTTTAACAAGGTCATCCATCACCAATTATTTTACTTGTTTTTGGGTTTTTTTGCCACTTGTCCCAACTTTATTCCCATTATTACTTGTCTGAAAAATGTGTTTACATTTTCCTAACTAGCCCTAGGTAATTAAGAGCTCACGTCATAATTTTACATAACTTGTGCTGATATATTTAACCTTTTGCTTACCTCAAAACAACTATATACGTCATGGCAATAAGCTGTTATTTGTAACCTGACATATAAAATCATTAGGTTAATTTGCAATCTGACGGTAAAGTGGTCTCCCTATGTGGCATCGCTGTGTACAGCGATCTATCCCAGTGTAAAGTAGAAAATCTGGCAGGGACGTGCTCTTTTTGATTTGAGACCACCCCCTGCTGGCTATAAAACTAATTATAAGCCTAAAGTCTTCCCTGACTGTGGTAGGAAGGGGTTTATTAACTTTTTCCATTACAAATAAATAAAAAAATAAAAAATTAATTCAAAAAAGTGAAATAAAGAAAATAAAAAATGTTATACCTACAGTTACTAGTTTTAGCAGTAGTATAGCAGAATACGTACACACACATTTTCCCCCATTTTTATTCATAAAAAAAATAAAATATGTTTATTAGATTTAGCTATAGTATAGCAGACGTGTGTGTAAAAAGTACACATTTTTTTCCTTTAAAAAAAAAAAATTTTTTTTAAAGTCTTTGTTTTAGTTGTATTTAGTATAATAGGGCAGGAGTTTGTGCATAAAATATACAAACACACATTTTTTTCATATATATATATATATATATATATATATATATATATAATTATCCAAAAACGGAACAGCACCTCCTACAGGTGAGAGACAGGTGCAAGCTACCATAGCTAATCAAATACAGTACAAAAAAAGGTAGCAGCACTCTGCATGCACTAACACAAATAAGGTGAATATATGAAAAAGTGAAAAAGCATTACTGCTAAATAGACTTCTAGATAAAATGGAAGCTCTTAGCGCATATAAATGATCATGCATATGTCGAGCCCATCCACCAGCCGACAAGGTGGCTTCCAATCAGATGGGTCCTACTCTAACCCTGACCTGCATCCTACATAAACCAGCAAGTCTGAATCAAAAGGAACTCCTTACCTGATCAGAAGCTGCTGCATGTGAACAGGAGTGCTAAGTTCCCAGAGGAAGCTACACTCCCATATATAGACATAATTATCCAAAAATGGAACAGCACCTCCTACAGGTGATGTAGGATGCAGGTCAGGGTTAGAGTAGGACCCATTTGATTGGAAGCCACCTTGTCAGCTGGTGGATGGGCTCGACATATTCATGATCATTTATATGCGGTAAGAGCTTCCATTTTATCTAGAAGTCTATTTAGCAGTACTGCTTTTTCACTTTTTCATATATTCACCTTATTTGTCTTAGTGCATGCAGAGTGCTGTTACCTTTTTTTGTATTGTATTTTTTTTGTAGTGTGTGTGTGTGTATATGTATATGTGTGTATATATATATATATATATATACACACACACATACATACATACAGTGGAGGAAATAAGTATTTGATTCCCCACTGACTTTAAAAGTTTTAATACAAAAAAATAAATGAAACGTCTCATAATTTTATGCCAGCTTTATTTTAACAGTGCCACATAGAATATCAAAAGAAAAACGGAGAAAATTACATGAAATGAGAAATAAAAAATAATTTGCATTTCATTGAGGGAAATAAGTATTTGATCCCCTAGTAAAACATCATTTAATACTTGGTGGCAAAACCCTTGTTGGCAAGCACAGCAGTCAGACGTTTCTTATAGTTTTTTATAAGGTTTGCACACACTTCAGGAGTAATTTTGACCCACTCCTCTCTGCAAATCATCTCCATATCCTTAAAGTTTTTAGGCATGCATTTGGAAACGCGAAGCTTCAGCTCTCTCCATAGATTTTCGATGGGATTGAGGTCAGGAGACTGGCTAGGCCATACCATGACCTTGATATGCTTCTTATGGAGCCACTCCTTTGTTTCCTTGGCTGTATGTTTTGGGTCGTTGTCGTGCTGAAAGACCAATCCACGACCCATTTTCAGTGCCCTGGCAGAGGCAAGGAGGTTGTCACCCAGGATTTTGCGATACATGGCCCCGTTCATCTTCCCGTCAATGCGGTGAAGTTGGCCTGTGCCCTTAGAAGAAAAACACCCCCAAAACATAATACTTCCACCACAATGCTTGACGGTGGGGATGGTATTCTTAGGGTCATATTCTGTATTTTTCTTCCTCCAAACACGTTGAGTTGAGGCCAAAGAGCTCAATTTTGGTCTCATCTGACCACAGCATCTTCTCCCAGTCTCTCTCGGAGTCATTAATATGTTCATTGGCAAATTTGAGGCGGGCCTGGACGTGAGCCTTCTTGAGCAGAGGAACCTTGCGTGCACTGCAGGATTTTAAACCATTACGTCTCAGTGTATTACCAATGGTTTTTTTTGGAGACTGTGGTCCCACCTGCCTTGAGATCATTACTCAGCTCCTCCCATGTAGTTCTTGGCTGATTTTTAGCCTTTCTCATGATCAATGAGACTCCACGAGGTGATATCTTGCATGGAGCTCCAGGCCTGGGTCGATTGACAGTAATGTTGTACTTCTTCCACTTCCGAATAATTGCACCAACAGTTGTCACCTTCTCATCCAGCTTCTTACTTATGGCTTTGTAGCCCATTCCAGCCTTGTGTAGGTCAACAATTTTGTCCCTGACATCCTTAGACAGCTCTTTAGTCTTGCCCATGGTGGAGATGTTGGAGTGTCATTGAGACTGTTGGCAGGTGGCCTTTTATACAGGTGACAATTTGGGACAGGTGTCTCTCATCCAGGTAACGACTTCACTGTGATTAGGGTGTGTCAGTGGTCTGTGGGAGCCAACATTAGTCATGGTTTTACTAGGGGATCAAATACTTATTTCCCTCAATGAAATGCAAATTATTTTTTATTTCTCATTTCATGTAATTTTCTCTGTCTTTTGATATTGTATGTGGCACTGTTAAAATAAAGCTGGCATAAAATTATGAGACGTTTCATGTATTAAAACTTTTAAAGTCAGTGGGGGATCAAATACTTATTTCCTCTACTGTATATATATACAGTACAGACCAAAAGTTTGGACACACCTTCTCATTCAAAGAGTTTTCTGTATTTTCATGACTATGAAAATTGTAGATTCACACTGAAGGCATCAAAACTATGAATTAACACATGTGGAATTATATACTTAACAAAAAAGTGTGAAACAACTGAAAATATGTCTTATATTCTAGGTTCTTCAAAGTAGCCACCTTTTGCTTTGATTACTGCTTTGCACACTCTTGCCATTCTCTTGATGAGCTTCAAGAGGTAGTCACCTGAAATGGTTTTCACTTCACAGGTGTGCCCTGTCAGGTTTAATAAGTGGGATTTCTTGCCTTATAAATGGGGTTGGTACCATGAGTTGTGTTGGGCAGAAGTCAGCTGGATACACAGCTGATAGTCCTACTGAATAGACTGTTAGAATTTGTATTATGGCAAGAAAAAAGCAGCTAAGAAAAACGAGTGGCCATCATTACTTTAAGAAATGAAGGTCAGTCAGTCCGAAAAATTGGGAAAACTTTGAACGTGTCCCCAAGTGCAGTTGCAAAAACCATCCAATCACCGTGTCTTTGTGCGACGCAGAAAAGGTGAACGGATGGACTCTACATGCCTGGTTCCCACCGTAAAGCATGGAGGAGGAGGTGTGATGGTGTGGGGGTGCTTTGCTGGTGACACTGTTGGGGATTTATTCAAAATTGAAGGCATACTGAACCAGCGTGGCTACCACAGCATCTTGCAGCGGCATGCTATTCCATCCGGTTTTGCTATTCCATGCGTTTAGTTGGACCATCATTTATTTATCAACAGGACAATGACCCTAAACACACCTCCAGGCTGTATAAGGACTATTTGACCAAGAAGGAGAGTGATGGGGTGCTACGCCAGATGACCTGGCCTCCACAGTCACCAGACCTGAACCCAATCGAGATGGTTTGGGGTGAGCTGGACCGCAGAGTGAAGGCAAAAGGGCCAACAAGTGCTAAGCATCTCTGGGAACTCCTTCAAGACTGTTGGAATACCATTTCAGGTGACTACCTCTTGAAGCTCATCAAGAGAATGCCAAGAGTGTGCAAAGCAGTAATCAAAGCAAAAAGTGGCTACTTTGAAGAACCTAGAATATAAGACATATTTACAGTTGTTTCACACTTTTTGTTAAGTATATAATTCCAGATGTGTTAATTCATAGTTTTGATGCCTTCAGTGTGAATCTACAATTTTCATAGTCATGAAAATACAGAAAGCTATTTGAATGAGAAGGTGTGTCCAAACTTTTGGTCTGTACTGTGTGTGTATGTATATATATATATATATATATATATATATATACTTAAAAAGCTTAAAATATCAAAATTTTCCCAGGGTGAATACCTTAGGGGATCAGTGCCATCAAACCAGCAACCGAAAAATAGGCTTCTGTCTTTTGATGGGCCCAACCAGTAGGTAAATTACACAAATAGAATCCATTTTCAGGGTAGATGCATACGGTAATGATTTTAGAAATATTTTATCTTGAAATCTTTTACAACATAAAAAATTGATAAGAAAGGAAAAATATTCTTTAAACATATTTTTTTTTTGGCTGTCATCTAATGGCACAAAAGAAAGGTGTAAGGTGTCCTGTGAAGAATAATCTCAAATACATGTAGGTTGTCTCTGCTGTTGTCTATTTGCTGTTACATAGGCCCATTGCTTAAACTGAAAAATTGGCCTGGTAAGGAAGGGGAGTAAACAAGGGGAAAGTGTATAATGCTCCTTTTTTTCCCCTTTTATAGTGGAATTTGAACTGCGCAGAGAAATCAAACGTTTACAAGATTACAGAAAAGCTGGAGTCAAAACCTTTCAAAGTAAGGAAATCCTCCGGTTCCTGACCCATTCATTAGGTTGCATTTCAGTTGTAATTATTAACAGAACTAATGCTGCAAGATTTATTTTTGAAAATAAAAGATGAACCAAAATGATGGCCATACACATTTTTGAAGGTCTTATCCAGAGGCCAGTATTGATTTGTGTCTGGTCTGCAGGAAGCATAATGGAGCAGAAAGAGCAGATTAATATATAGTTTAGTGGGAAAAGATTCAGTGTAACCTGTGTTTCACTTATGTTGTATTCTTTCTATACTTTCTAGTCGGTGGTCCTATTCAGTTGACAGTCACTAAGTAGGACCTCCTACTGGACTTCTTAGCATGTAACTGAGGGATGCATCTCCTGTTTTTGTTGCCGCATCACCTATAACTTGATCTCAGAGGGCTGGCTCAGTATCAAGTGCCACATGATTAGTCTCGACTCTTTCCAGACAAGGAGAGTGTAATATAATAGTAGGAAGTGAATGCCTTATTACTAGACTTAGGCTACTTCCACACTTGCGATGCAGGGCTCGGGCAGGCTGTTCTGTTGGGTGAACAGCCCGCCGGATCCGTGCTACCGCAAGTGCACGTGTGGGGCCGGAACTGCGCTCTGGCGCCATTCACTGTAATGGGGGCGGGCCGCGGAACGAACGAAAATACAACAGCCTGCCGGAGCCCTGAACCATAAGTGTGGAAGTAGCCTTAGAAGAATGAGTCTGCCGTGATTTTGGGGTTCTGTGACCAAGAAGAAAAGCATGTTTTGGCAACTAATATTGAATGTCCTGATGATGGATTGTGTTTCATAGCATTTTAGTGCCTTTCTTTTGTTTTGTCTTGCCTGATTGCTGCCATGGATTAGATTGCATGGATAAATAACATGTATGTTTTAACATGCTGAACATTACTTCTGGCCTTATAGTAAATGCCAAACCTTAGGCTACATGCACACAAACATGGACACATTGTCAGTTTGTCATGGCCATTTTTCAACCACTAGAGCATCCATTTTTTTGGTCGTGAAAAACGGCAATTAAAAACGGATGTTTTTCATTGGGTTTTTAAATGTTATAACCCCAACCCCACAGTTCCCTTATCATATATATTACATACCTCCCAAGTGTCCCTCTTTTGGAGGGACAGTCCCTCTTTTTGACCAAAGTCCCTCCGTCCCTCTTTTATCCTTAAATGTCCCTCTTTTTGACCTGGAGGATTAATGCATAACTGTGCATTAATACATTTATTAAATTGCTCCTTACTAAAGTTTCTGTATGGTTTCTACCTATAAATTAGACCAGAACTTCATAATTTGGTGCAATTTGGACCTTAAAATATCAATAATCTGATGATTTATGTGCTAATGTTTATATGGACAATGAAGCGCAAGAAAAATATTGCCTCAGGGGCTCTAGTAATTATGTTTTGGGCAGAGTTAGAGGCGTGGCCTAGTATGAAAAAACCTGCCGTGATGCGTGCCGCACACATTGTCCCTCTTTGCAATTTTCAAAAGTTGGGAGGTATGATATTATGCCCCCCATACATATAAATGCCTCTTTTTGTCCTCTTTGTTAGTGGCACTACAGAGGATCATTATAACTACAAGGGGCACAAAGGTTTGTGTGTGTGTATATAACATGTATATAGTTGTGCCCTGCCTTCCCCCACATCCCCGCTAGCGCCAATATTAATTAAAATGATAATAAGAAATACTCACCTCATCCACTTGAACGCGCAAATACACTCACTCCTCACTGGATTTTCAGGACGCGCTCCCAGCATGATGACGTATCGCAGGTCCTGCTGCATCCATTTAGAGGAATATTCACAAACACAATGTAGCGTATAAGGACCTATGATGACGTCAAGACGCTGGAAGCATCAGGTCATGTGAGGAGCGAGTGTCTCTGCGCCTGCAATAAGGTGAGGATTTTTTTTTTTAACTCCTGAATGCCCATTTTCTTTTTATTCTGTCTGGCTGAGAATGTCCAAAAATAGAACAGGTCCTATTTTTTGATGACTGCTATTTACTGGCCTTTAAAAAAGCCCCAATAATCATCCTTCTAATAATTTACTTTTACTATCTTGCAAAAGGTTCAAAGATATATGACCGCTTAAAGAAGTCTCGGGAAGAAGAGCGTTTAAAACGAAATATGCTTTCGGAAGTCCTTCAATACATACATGATGGCAGTGCCTGCCAGCAGTGGCTTAAAAGACAAGCCGCTATGTGAGTTTAGTTTTTGTCTCATTTACAAAGCAGTCTCTAGTGGAAAAGAACATAAAATCTAAAAGAGGTTCTAACCCAGGGCTCCTTAGAAAAAGTAGCCTTTGAAGAATGAGGGATAGAACACATGCTAAAGGATATGTCCTCAGACTAACTCCTAATCTAGAAGATCAAGTGTTCTTTAACTTTGCTGTTGTGTCCTTTCGTCTACTGGTAGTGACCCTGATACAGGTTTAAGGCCGTGCACACATTTGGGAGAATTTTTTGTATAGCTTTCTACTTATATTGGGGTGAAAATAATGTAAATTTTTTTAATTAAAATTTTTCAACAGTTTGTCTTCTAAAGCCTGCATTCTCACTGCATTCTGCTTTTCTAGTTCCCTGACGGCTCAAACACTCATTTAAGGTATACTCTTATCAGTTTGATCTTGATTTACCTTAACTGCTGTAGTGAAATAGAGATCAGAACTACATGATAGAGCCATCATAGAGGATCTTTGACTGATTCACTTGGAAACAGAAGCACAATAATGTATTCATGCAACCACCATTCCTATAAATTACATTATGGTCATTGTGGTTGCTACCTTCAGAGCAGGAATGCCCAACCTGTGGCCCTCCAGCTGTTGCAAAACTACAACTTCCAGTATGCCCTGATAGCTGTAGGCTGTCCATGCATGATGGAAGTTGTAGTTTTGCAACAGCTGGAGGGCCGCAGGTTGGGCATTCCTGCTCTGAAGGTAGCAACCACAATGACCATAATGCAATTTATAGGAATGGTGGTTGTATGAATACATTATTGTGCTTCATCTATTTTGCAGATTGCTTCACGTAATTTACCATATACTCAGGCTTCAAAACCTTTTTCTTTGTTTACACAACTCGAAGCAACTTATTTACACAGATTAATTGAATACTGTATTGGACTTGGCTTCTCAGCTCTATTTCATGTTAAAGGGTTTTCATCATCTCAAGAAAGTTATGGCAATATCAATAGGGTCTCTTTCTTGTAACCCTTGCTGATCGTGAGATGGCTTAAAGTGGAAACTCTAGGATTTTACTATTGATGGGCCATCCCAATGATCAGCTGTTCTGCTGTAGTTCTGACACTGGAACTACACAGCTCTGTCCACTGCATAGTAAATTTAGCTGGTTACTGCAATGCTGCAATAACCAAGCTCCATCTATTACACAGTGGATGAAGATGTGTATTTTCAGCACCGGAGCCACTCGGGAACAGATGTTGGACCCATGCCGATCAGATATTGATGGCTATCCTGAGGATAGAATACCCCTTAATTTCTCGCAATTGTGGTGGTCCCTGTACATGGAGCTCCACCAATCAGAAAGTGATGACATATAATGCATTTGGAAAGTCTTTTCACTTTTTTCACGTTTTGTTGTGTTGCAGCCATATGCTAAAATCTAAAAAATTCCTTTTCCCCCATTAATCTGCACTCAATACCCCATAATGAGTAAGCGAAAATATAATTTTTGCAAATTTATTAAAAAGGATTTAATACAATTTTGCATGAACATAACTATTCAGACCCTTTGCTATGACACTTATGTAGCAAAACTTTTATTTAACTTGTTTTAAAAATGTCCCAAATGCCCTAAAAAATCATGTTTGTAATATACTTTTAATATTTTTATAATATTCTTTACTACAGAAATTGGCATCCAAAGTCTCCATTTCTAGTGTGCTTTAAATTCACTATATTCGCACATTGCTGACTTCTCAGCAGTGTACAGAATACAGATTATTTGCACTGTATCAATGGGGCCCGCAGCAAGCAGTGTACTGGCAGGAACACACAAATGGTCACTCCACCAATCTTGGCTTAATGGTAGAGTGCCAGAAAAAGGCCTCAGTAAAAGTACACATGAAAGCCCACCCCACCTGGAGTTTGCAAAAAAGCACCAAGGACTCTGACAGTGAAAAACTCTGTCGGCGTTGCCCCTGCTCTTAGAGGCTCTGTTCTCTCACCGCCCTCCAAGTCTTGATTGATAGGGCCAGGCAGCATTCGCATCCTCCTGCCAGCCCTGAGTGCATGGTAAATCTTACGCCGTGCCGTATTCAGCGTAGGCGCAGTAAGGAAACATCCTGAGCGTCTTCCTTCACTACGGCTGTGCTGAATCCTGAACGGTACGGGACAGGCGCGAGATTTACCATGCACTCAGGGCTGGCAGGAGAATGCGAACGCTGCCTGGCCAATCAAGACTTGGAGGGTGATGAATGAGGTGGGAGGATGGAACCTCTAGGAGCAGGGGCAATGCCCCCCCTGCTCCTAGAGGCTAATTAGCATATTATAAAAGTTACACTTATGGAGTAATGGGGGCATGTATAAAACTAAGAATAGGCTAGTTGGGTGCAGCTGACATTAGCACATCGCTAATGTCAGCCAGTTTAGTTTGGGTGTTTCTGGTGACAGAAACCCTTTAAAATGTGGGACATGTCCTATCTTTTGCGGCATGGGCAGTTCATGCTTCTGTGCCGCAAAAGATAGGAGAAGTCTTATGAATAGGTCCGCACCACGATGGGGGATGCACACAGCTGGTGCCCGTGTTTTGCGAATCCGCAGTTTGCGGTCCGCAAAACGAACATGGTCGCGTGAATGCTCCCTGACTGTTAAAATAATGGATGGAATGGGACTAGAAGTTTTTTAATACTTTATCTAACTCCATGAAAAGCCAAGTTTTTGCTTTGTGGAGAAGATTTTTATGTGTGAAGATTGTTTCTACTTATATAGATTTAATTTTCTTCTTTATATATATTTTTTTGTTTAGTGATGCCGGGTTTCATCAGAGTGCCCCTGTTGTTTCAAGTTCAGGTATTTATGACTTAAGTTTATGCAGTAAATTCTCAATATATTGCTTTTTCACTAAGATCTGTGTCTTGTATGAAACATGTTTAAATAGTATTGCGGCCTTGTCTCATTATTTAAAGAAACATAAAATAAAACACCTTTTAATATTGATGGCCTTTGCTCAGGATAGGCCATCAATATCTGACCATCAGGGGTCTGACAGCCCACACCATTACTGATCGGCTGTGGTGGACGGAGCTGTGTAGTTCCAGAGCTACCCTGGAACAGCTGCCCGGTGTGTTGTCCTGAAGTTAGGTCGTCAATATTAAAATACAGTATTACTTTAAGGTGAAGTCCAGTCTAAATGAACACCTGATATAGTAACATAGTTTATAAGGCCAAAAAAAGACATCTGTCCATCCAGTTCGGCCTGTTGTCCTGCAAGATATGTCATAGATACATATGAAAACCACATAGGGCTCTGTTATGCAATTAAATCTCTTCAGCCCTGTTTAGAAGTGTTCTCTACTGTTTCTTACCAAATCTGATACAGCATTTGACATTAAAGGGAATCTCTGGTAATTAATAAAATTACTGAAAATACTTAAATATTACTTTATTAAAAATACATTCCTAAATTTGTTTCATCATTTATAATAGCTCATTTTGACTAGGGAGCTGTCAGGTGAAATAAAAGGGCTGCTGTCCTACTAGTACACACAAAACCCGTTCCAATCACACAGCAAGAGAGGTTACTTACAGTGAGCTAAAGAGTTGCCTCAGCCCACCTTTGAGCTCTTTTTATTAGTAATTACCATCCTAAATACAGCTCAAACTGTGTGTCTGTAGGAACAGAGGTCACGAAGAGAGCTGAAGCGGACACATTTGTATGTACATCACTATATTCCTAAAGCAGTCTGTCTTGTCTATCCTCACTGTACTGTAATTCATAACAGGCAGAGAGGAGGCTGAGGCAGCTCTTTAGCTTGGTGTTCTGAAGTAAAACTTGTCCTGTTGTGTGATTAGGATGGGTTTTGTGTGTACTAATAGGACAGGGCCCATGTTATTTTCCTTGATGATTGCCCCCTAGACAAAACAAGTCATAAATAATTAAAGGTATTTGGGAATGTATTTAGTAATTTTTAATTATTTTCAGTAAGTTTATCTTATTACCGTATTAATAAAATATTTTTAACCAAATGGTGTGCTTTTGGTGGGTTTTGAACTAATGGCGGGTCTGTGGATGGCTCACTGTTTGGAGGATCTGTGGATGGCACTGTTATGGGGATCTGTGGATGGCACTGTTATGAGGATCTATGGAAGACACTGTTATAGGGGGATCTGTGGAAGGCACTGTTATAGGGGGATCTGTGGAGGACACTGTTATGGGGGATTTGTGGGGCACACTGTTATAGGGGATCTGTGGAGGACACTTATTGGGGGATCTGTGGAGGATACTTATTGTGGAGGACAGTGTTATGGGGATCTGTGGAGGACAGTGTTATAGTGGGATCTGTGAAGCACACTTATTGGGGATCTGTGGATGACTGTTTAGGGGGGGGATATGACCCCAATACATTGGGCCCGAGTTATTAAAGCCATCACATATCAAGTGTATGGAGCAGCCCCTAGCAGTGCTGCTTTGCCAAAATAGCTTTAATCGCTTATCTTCAGTACTCACTATGCAGGCAGCTGGCAGGCCAGCAGCGCATGTCACTCACTCAGTCACGCTCCCGCCCCGCCCACTTCATTAATGACTGAGTGACCTGCCTGCCTGCTGCCTGCATAGTGAGTACTGAAGATAAGCGATTAAAGCTACTGAAGTTTAGCAAAGCAGCAGTGCTAGGGGCTGCTTCATACACTTTATAAGTGATGGCTGCTCTGACCGGGACCCGGCTTAATGAACTTAAGTGACTGAGCCGGGCACCACTACTACCCCAGTAGGGCCCCTCTTTACATCTCACTGGCACATCACAGGCCGCTAGGCCTATGCAGCACAGCACGGCCTATCATGTGCCGGCCAAGTAATACTGCTCTATTCGCTTTTTAAGACGCACGGACACTTCCCCCCCACTTTGGTTGGAAAAAAATGCTTCTTATAAAGTGAAAAATACGGTAACTCCCAAAATACTCTGTTTAGGGTACTTTCACACTAGCAGCAGCACACATCCGGCGGCTGAAGGGTCCCGCCGGATCCGTACTGCCGCAGGTGCACGTGTGGGGCCGGAGCCGCGCTCTGGCCCCATTCACTGTAATGGGGACGTGTCGTGGATCCGGCCGCAGCATATTAACCCCTGCTGAGAGGCAGCCGGAACGAAAATACAACATTACGCCCCCATTATGTGCACCTGCGGCAGTACGGATCCGGCGGGACCCTTCACCCGCCGGATCCGTGCTGCCGCTAGTGTGAAACTAGCCTAATGGAATGGCTTTTTTATCTTTCAGTCATAACATCGCTGTGGCCAGCGAGAAGTCCCCTTGTAGTGACTCAATTAGAGCACTACAAATTATACTTATCAGTTCTCTATTGTTGGTATCTTTACCTAGCCCTATCAAGAGAAAAATATTGCTGTCAAGCTGTTATCCTAATTCTACACCTGCTGTTTTAACGAGGATTACCCTTCAGATAACATCTTCGCCTCTCAGCAGCAGTAAACTGACAATGGATTACCTCTATGTAACAGGCTCCCTGTGTTTCAGAAGGACAGTATTTCACATTTAATATTCAGTGGCATAGTGCTGCTGATGTGAAAAAGAAAATCAGCTAAAAATTCTATAATAATAATAATAATAATAATAATAATTATTATTATTATTATATGAATTTTGAGTGAAAACAATACCCCTTTTCTGAGGGGATCTGTCACCAGTTTATGCTGTTCTAACTAAGGGAAGCATAAACTAGTGACAGATCCCTTAGCAAAAACGGGGTCACCTTCTTTAACTGACCCATCTGTTTTGCTAAAATTGTGTACTGAACAATTCCAGTGTATGTCAATGCCAACTCTCCCCACCTCCTGCTGCTGAAACAGGCAATCAGCATTCTTATCATGAATTAATCAATGAATAATTCAAAAACATTACTATAACAAAGTCATTCAGTCCCTAGTGACATTTTTATCATATTCAGATTTGAAAGGACAGGTGCTCATTCAATCCAAATGGCTGAAATGATGCACCTCTCCATTGGTTCTACCCATTTTAGTTAAGGGGCAGTCATGTTACCATGTATACCACCCATTTTGTTCTCTGTAATACAGAACACAACGGAATGAAATTTATTGGATCATTTAAACTTTTTTTGTAATAATAAAACTGAAAAGTGGGCGTGCAAAATTATTTGGCCCCTTGCATTAATACTTTGTTGCGCCACCTTGCTGCGATTACAGCTGCAAGTCGCTTGGGGTATGTCTCTCTCAGTTTTGCACATCTAGAGACTGAAATACTTGCCCATTCTTCCTTGCAAAACAGCTCGAGCTCTTTGAGGTTGGATGGAGAGCGTTTGTGAACAGCAGTTTTCAGCTCTTTCCACATATTCTCAATTGGATTCAGGTCTGGACTTTGACTTGGCCATTCTAAGACCTGGACACGTTTATTTTTGAACCATTCCATTGTAAATTTTGCTTTATGTTTGGGATCATTGTGTTGTTGGAAGATAAATCTCCGTCCTAGTCTCAGGTCTTTTGCCGACTCCAACAGGTTTTCATCCAGAATGGTCCTGTATTTGGCTTCATCCATCTTCCCATCAATTTTAACCAACTGTCACGCGAGGTCGGCGTCGCGCTCCCTCTGCACGACGTCGCCGGACCTCTCCGCCCCCTAGAGACGAGCAATAGGGAATTGAAGTGCTGGTCTTGTCAGCTAGCACTTCATGAGTTAATTCTCTATTTGGGTTTAGCCATGTGGTGCTGATCACACCACATGGCTACTTTACATATTGTTTGGACAGCTTGCTCCGCCTCAGGTCATGTGATGCTGGCCACATCACATGATCCTGGGCGGGCTATTTAAAGATGGCAACTGCCTCACTCAGATGCCTGTGATTAGTCTTCTGAGATCAGTGCTGTGTGTTGGACCTTGCTTTTGGATTATTGGTATATTGGATTTTGGCTTTGGACTTAGACTACGCTTTTGTGATTCCCCTCGGTATTTGACGTGACCTCCTGTTCTTGACTTGGCTTGCTGACGATTCTGCTATTGTGTTTGTTTCTGTCTGTGTTCATCTTTCCCTGTGTTCCCTTCCCTACCCTGTGCACGTACTCAGCATAGGGACCGTCTCCAAGTTACGGTTTTGTCGCCTAGGGCATCTACTGTAAGTAGGCAGGGAAAGAGGTGGGGTTCAGACAGGGCACACTATCCCTTGTTTCCCTGTCGTGACTGAATCACAGGCCATACCTAATGGAGCCGTTGCGAGTACTCACGGACCAGATGAGTAACATGGCTCAGATGATCCAGGATTTGGCCGGGAGACTCCAACATCAGGAGCAGCTGCGGACTGCACCCGCAGTCGTTCCCTCCATGCCAAACCCCAATATTGAACCCCATGTAAAATTGCCCGATCGGTTTTCTGGGGACCGAAGGACTTTCCGTTCCTTTAAGGAAAGTTGTAAATTATATTTCCGTTTACGCTCACACTCCTCGGGTTCTGAGCAGCAGCGGGTAGGAATAATTATTTCCTTGCTGCAAGGTGATCCGCAGGAGTGGGCTTTCTCATTGCCACCTGACTCCCCTTGTCTATTGTCTGTGGAGGCTTTTTTCCGGGCCCTAGGTCTTTTATATGAAGAACCTGACTTGGCCGCTGTAGCTGAAACTCAGCTCAGAGACATTCGGCAGGGTAACCGTCCAGTTGAGGATTACTGTGCTGAGTTCAGAAAATGGTGTGTGTCCTCTAAATGGAATGACCCTGCTTTGAGAAGCCAGTTTAGGGTGGGACTGTCTGACCATCTGAAGGATTTACTAGTTAGTTATCCTACTCCTGACACCTTAGAGGCGACTATGACCTTAGTTATCAAACTTGACCGACGGTTTAGGGAGAGACAAAAGGAACGTTCTGTTGCCCCTCAAGTTGCCGTGTTGTCCGAAGTTCCTCTTCAGAGCCCGTCTCCTATCAAGGTCCAGGAGGAGCCTATGCAGTTGGGAGTTACTATGAGGGATCAGAGACGCCTGAGAGGGGCCTGCTTTTACTGCGGTGAGATGAACCACTGGCTCCAGCAGTGTCCGAGACTTCTGCTCTCAAAAAGGTCTGTTCCTGGAAGTAAGGTACCCCCTGCGGTGGTAAGAAAGAAAATCTTGTTACCTATTTCCATTTGTTATAACCAACTCAAGAGATCCGGTGAAGCATTTGTGGATTCAGGTTCTGCTGCTAATTTTATTGATTATGATTTTGTGCAATCTGTGGGTGTGCCTATAATTCCTTTAAGGGAGGTAATTCAAATTATCGCACTGGATTCCACTCCATTGAATAATGGGAGAGTGGAGTTTTGTACTCCTGAGGTTGTATTAACTGTAGGAATTACCCATACTGAGACTTGCTCCTTCCTTGTATTAAAGGATTTACCTGCCGACCTTGTTTTAGGTCTGCCTTGGTTACAGGACCACAACCCTGTGATCAACTGGTCGGTAGGTGAATTGGAAAAATGGGGAATGAATTGTGACAAATGTTGTAGATCAGTATTGCAGTTGGGAGGTACCACTGAGTCTCTTTCCTTGCCCAAGTATATTGGCGATTTTTCAGACGTGTTTTCCATGTCCGAGACTGAGTTCCTCCCTCCTCACCGGCAATATGATTGCGCCATCGACCTTATTGAGGGATCCAAATATCCCAAAGGTCGCATTTATAATCTCTCTACTCCTGAACGTCAGTCCATGAGGGATTATCTCAAAGAGAGTCTGGCCAAGGGTCACATCCGGCCTTCAGTTTCTCCCATGGGGGCAGGTTTTTTCTTTGGATGGAGGATTGAGGCCCTGTATCGATTACAGGGAGCTCAATAAAATCACTGTTAAAAACAGATACCCGTTGCCCCTTATTCCTGACTTGCTGAATCAGGTCCAGGGGGCCTGTTGGTTCACCAAGCTGGATTTGAAGGGGGCATACAACCTAATCAGGATTCGTGAGGGGGACGAATGGAAAACTGCGTTTAATACCCCGGAGGGTCATTATGAGTACTTGGTAATGCCTTTTGGGTTAAGTAACGCTCCGGCAATTTTCCAAAACTTTGTCAATGACATTTTTAGACCATTTATTGGGAAATTTGTAATTGTCTATATTGATGACATCCTGATTTTTTCTGCAGACTGGGAGAGTCACGTATCTCACACCAGGCAAGTGCTGGAGGTGTTGCGTGAAAACAAGTTGTTTGTTAAAGGGGAAAAGTGTACCTTTGGTGTTCAGGAAGTGGCCTTTTTGGGATACATTCTCACCCCTTTTATTTCAAAATGGACCCAGTTAAAGTACAGGCCATTGTGGATTGGGTGCGACCTTCCTCTTTGAAGGCGCTCCAGCGATTTCTGGGGTTTGCTAATTTTTATCGTAAATTTGTCAAAAATTTTTCAGTGGTAGCCAAACCCATTACGGATTTGACTCGCAAGGGGGCTGATCTGGTCAATTGGCCCCCTGCAGCAATTGAGGCCTTTGAAAGGTTAAAGCAGTGTTTTATTAATGCTCCTGTGTTGGTCCAGCCTGATCAAAGTAAGCCTTTTGTAGTTGAGGTGGATGCGTCTGAGGATGGTGTGGGGGCTGTACTGTCCCAGGGGTCTTCCACCTTAACTAATCTTATGCCATGCGCCTTCTTCTCCCGCAAATTCTCTCCTGCCGAGAGGAATTATGATATTGGGAATAGGGAGTTACTTGCAATCAAGTGGGCATTTGAGGAATGGCGTCATTTTTTAGAAGGGGCATTTCACCGCATTACGGTCCTCACGGATCATAAGAATTTAATGTTTCTAGAATCGGCTAAGCGATTGAATCCTAGACAGGCGAGGTGGGCTTTGTTCTTTACCCGTTTTGATTTTTGTGTTACCTTCAGACCCGGGAGCAAGAACGTTAAGGCCGGTGCCTTATCCCGAAGTTTCCAGGCGTATCAGCCTCCTGACGTCCCTCCTGAGCCCATCCTGCCAGCTGATATCATCGTGGCCGCTACCTCATCTGACCTCGCTTCTGAAATCTCGGCAGGACAACATCTTGCTCCCATTGGTACCCCCAATGACAAATTGTTTGTGCCGGCTCATTTGCGGTTGCGACTGCTGGATGAGTGCCATAATTCTGTTTTGTGTGGACATCCTGGCATCAATGCCACCAAGGAGTTGGTCTCTAGGCAGTATTGGTGGCCGTCAATCTCCAGAGATGTTCAGGCTTTTGTAACTGCGTGTAACACTTGTGCCAGGTCCAAGAATTCCAAGACACGACCTATGGGTGAGTTACATCCTTTACCCATACCTAGTAGACCTTGGTCACATCTGTCCATGGACTTTATCACGGACTTGCCGTGCTCTGAGGGTAAAACCGTGATATTTGTGGTGGTTGACAGATTCAGCAAAATGTGTAATTTTATTCCTTTGTGTAAATTACCCTCTGCGAAGGTCTTGGTGTCCGTGTTCATTGATAATATTGTCAAATTACATGGTGTTCCTGAGAATATCGTTTCTGATAGGGGAGTACAGTTTGTGTCTAGGTTCTGGAGGGCGTTCTGTAATAAGATTGGTATCTCTTTGTCCTTTTCATCAGCCTTTCATCCGGAGACCAATGGTCAGACTGAACGTCTTAACCAATCCGTTGAGCAATATCTTAGATGTTATGTTTCTGATAACCAACATGTGTGGGCCAGATTCCTGTCTCTGGCTGAATTTGCAATTAATAATCGTGTTAATTCATCCTCTGGGATGTCGCCGTTTTTCTGCAATATGGGTTTTCATCCACGCTTTAGCTCCTTTTCCCCATCTGCGTCGGTTGTCCCAGAGGTCAATGATTTTTCTCAAGAACTGTGCACAGTTTGGGCACAGGTTCAGTTGAACCTGGAAAAGGCCCAAGGAGTTCAAAAAGCTACGGCTGATAGAAAACGTTCTAAGGGTGTGAATTTTAAGGTTGGGGATAAGGTATGGTTATCGACTAAAAATCTCAACATTAGGGTACCATCTTATAAGTTTGCACCTCGCTTCATTGGTCCTTACAGGATCACCAAGGTGATCAATCCGGTTTCTTTTAGGTTATGTTTACCCGACTCCCTTCGTGTTCATAATGTTTTTCATGTGTCTTTGCTCAAACGTTATGTTGCTCCCGTTGGTCCTGAGGAACAGTCTCCGCCTCCGGTTGAGGTAGCAGGACAAATGGAGCATGAGATTGCCAGAATTGTGGATGTGAGAAGGGTCCGGAATTCCTTCCAGTACCTCGTACATTGGAAGGGGTTCGGTCCTGAGGACAGGTCTTGGGTACCGTTGACCAGGATGCATGCAGACTCGCTCATCCGAAAGTTCCATCTGCAGCATCCCGATAAGCCTGCTCCCGCTGGTAAGGGTACGGTGGCCCCTCGTGAAGGGGGGGGGGGGTACTGTCACGCAAGGTCGGTGTCACGCTCCCTCTGCACGACGTCGCCGGACCTCTCCGCCCCCTAGAGACGAGCAATAGGGAATTGAAGTGCTGGTCTTGTCAGCCAGCACTTCATGAGTTAATTATCTGTTTGGGTTTAGCCATGTGTTGCTGATCACACCACATGGCTACTTTACATATTGTTTGGACAGCTTGCTCAGCCTCAGGTCATGTGATGCTGGACACATCACATGATCCTGGGCGGGCTATTTAAAGATGGCAACTGCCTCACTCAGATGCCTGTGATTAGTCTTCTGAGATCAGTGCTGTGTGTTGGACCTTGCTTTTGGATTATTGGTATATTGGATTTTGGCTTTGGACTTAGACTACGCTTTTGTGATTCCCCTCGGTATTTGACGTGACCTCCTGTTCTTGACTTGGCTTGCTGACGATTCTGCTATTGTTTGTTTCTGTCTGTGTTCGTCTTTCCCTGTGTTCCCTTCCCTACCCTGTGCACGTACTCAGCATAGGGACCGTCTCCAAGTTACGGTTTTGTCGCCTAGGGCATCTACTGTAAGTAGGCAGGGAAAGAGGTGGGGTTCAGACAGGGCACACTATCCCTTGTTTCCCTGTCGTGACACCATCTTTCCTGTCCCTGCTGATGAAAAGCAGGCCCAAACCATGATGCTGCCACCACCATGTTTGACAGTGGGGATGGTGTGTTCAGGGTGATGAGCTGTGTTGCTTTTACGCCAAATATATCGTTTTGCATTGTTTCGAAAAAGTTGGTTTCTTCTGACCAGAGCACCTTTTTCCACTTGTTTGGTGTGTCTCCCAGGTGGCTTGTGGCAAACTGTAAAAGAGACTTTTTATGGATATCTTTGAGAAACGGCTTTCTTCTTGCCACTCTTCCATAAAGGCCAGATTTGTGAAGTGTTCGACTGATTGTTGTCCTATGGACAGACTCTCCCACCTCAGCTGTAGATCTCTGCAGTTCATCCAGAGTGATCATGGGCCTCTTGGCTGTATCTCTGATCAATCTTCTCCTTGTTTGAGATGAAAGTTTAGAGGGACGGCCGGTTCTTGGTAGATTTGCAGTGGTCTGATACTCTTCCATTTCAATATGATCGCTTGCACAGTGCTCCTTGGGATGTTTAAAGCTTGGGAAATCTTTTGGTATCCAAATCCGGCTTTAAACTTCTCCACAACAGTATCACGGACCTGCCTGGTGTGTTCCTTGGTCTTCATGATGCAGAACCCTGAGACTATCACAGAGCAGGTGCATTTATACGGAGACTTGATTACACACAGGTGGATTCTATTTATCTTCATCAGTCATTTAGGACAACATTGGATCATTCAGAGATCCTCAATGAACTTCTGGAGTGAGTTTTCTGAACTGAAAGTAAATGGGCCGAATAATTTTGCACACCCAACTTTTCAGTTTTATTATTACAAAAAAAGTTTAAATGATCCAATAAATTTCGTTCCACTTCACAATTGTGACCCACTTGTTGTTGATTCTTCACCAAAAATTTAAAATGTTATATCTTTTTGTTTGAAGCCTGAAATGTGGCAAAAGGTTGAAAAATTCGAGGGGGCCGAATACTTTCGCAGGGCACTGTATGATTTATGAAACATTTTGTTGCTCATAGCAACCAGTCACAGAACAGCTTTTATTTTGTATTCTGCTCTTGAATAATGAAAGCTGTGCTGTAATTGGTTGATACAGGCAACTAAGTCAGTTAATTCTTCTTTTAGACAGTTTCATAATTCTTCTTTAGAGTTCCATAAGATACAAAGATTGTTTTGGACTGCATATAAGGAATGAACAGAGCTGATAAACTAGTGTGCCTTCCCATGATTGTGTCTGAACCATTTCTGGCCATCAGTATTTATTTCCTGTAACAGTCTTCATTACATATGTTTCAGGTAGAAGAAGTGCTCCTCCTCTAGACTTAACAGGCCTTCCTGGGACAGAAAAGCTCAACGATAAAGAGAAAGAGGTATGGTATTAGTGTTTCAGACTGACCTATATCAAACATAGGAATCCATATTACTGTATGCACAACAAAATAGCATGTTACGTGTTTTACATTCTCTATTTAGATCACAAATGCTCCACTAGTAAATGTACAGTTTTGAAGTTTCTTTATAATTATTCCATGCAAACGAGCTAATAAAATCTTTCAGTTTTTTGTCATGTACACCATATTTCAGTGGGAAAATTGTCTCACATTGGTTACATGTGAGAACTGATTGAGCGGTAATGGGGACGCCAGGAGTGAATATATTCAGAAACAGACTTGTAGGCCATGTTGTTGACTGACTTGAGATGTTCACTACATGTAAACTTACATTGTTTCAATCATTTCCCCATATCAGTCATGATTAGATCACTTTTATGTGCAAAGACCAATCAATGACAGACCATTTTGATATGTTGTGTAACATTTTGTTTTCTTCTCCTTGTAGACTCTGCTTATCCTTTTTATATGTTTAAACTATATGGGGTTTGTTATTTGTTACCAAGGAGACACACAGGTTTTCATAGGAGCTACAGATAGATAGATTTTTAATTAAAGGGGTTGTCCCATGACAAACACTTATTCTGTATTCTGTGGATAGAGAATACGTGTCTGAATGAATGAGGTCCAATCTCTGGCAGTCCCTTATAAAGACTTGAAAAGAGTGTCAATTTCCCAGTTCATTGAAACAGGGGAACCTGGGGGGTCTTGTGATCTGTGGGGGCCCGAGTGTTCAGACCCCCAGCAAACAGACACTTATAATGTGGATAGGGGAAAAGTGTTTGTCATGTGGGAATCACTTTAAAAGTCAGTCCCATGGTTAAAGGGAACCTGTCACTTTGTACAAATAGTCCTATATGTGGGCAGCATGTTATAGAACAGAAGAGGCTGAGCAGATTTAGTAAAATTTGTATTTAAAGAGCACCTGTCTCCGCAAAATGCAATGCAAACTGCAGGCAGTGTGTTATAGGGCTGGAGGAGCTGAGCAGATTGATATATAGTTTTGTGGGAAAAGATTCAGTAAAACTTCCCATTTATATAGTACATTTATATCTCTGCTTTTTCTACCTTCAGACAACCCCCACCTCTGAGTATTTAGGTGGAGTTATCCGTGAGTGACAGCTATCTCAGAGAATGCTATCAATCGCAGATAACACCTCCCTCCTCCACTGATAGCTCTGATAGTTATAAATGAGAGGTTTACTAAATCTTTTCCCACAAAAAAATCATTTACATGAATATGCTCATCTTCTTCTGCTCCATAGCATGGTGCCTGCAGATTGCATTTCATTTTGTGGTGACATGTCCTTTTTTAGTTAATTTAAATCACATCTCAAACTATGGTGTGGGAGTGATGTGAGCATTTCTGTCAGTGATCGAGTGAGTGATATCTCTGTATGAACAGCCATACAGGGAAAGTTGTCAGTCATTCTGTATCCTATATCTGAATTACCCCCTGATGTTCTTTTGATTTCCTCTGAGTTTCTACCTAATGTGTTTACTGCTGGTAAGAAGCAGCTTCTAGTGCCCCAGTTCTGATTGTCTCGCCAGTCCACTAGCAGGAATGATCCAAGAGGATTCAGGTGGTGGAACTGAGATAGTGGGGGAGATTTATCAAAACTAATGTAAAGGAAAACGAGCTTCGTTTTCCATAGCAACCAGTGAGATTGCATGTTTAATTTTCCAAAGGAGCTCTAAAAAATGAAAGAGGGGTATCTAATTGGTTGCTATCGGCAACTAAGACACTTTTCCTTTACACCAGTTTTGATAAATCTCCCGCATTATGTGGACGCTCTGAGAGAGAATTAAAAGAACACCATGGGGTGTCAAAACAAGTATGTAACAGTTATATCTGGAAATAGAAATGTAATATAACGGTTTTGTTTTACAGTTGTGTCAGGTGGTGAGATTGGTTCCTGGAGCTTATTTGGAGTATAAAGCAGCCCTTGTAAATGAGTGCAACAAACAAGGAAGCTTAAGACTGGCACAGGCTCGAGCACTTATAAAGATTGACGTTAATAAGACACGCAAAATTTATGATTTCTTATTACAAGAAGGATACATCACAAAACCTCAGACATAAATCAATAACTTCACTATTGTAATGTCCATCAGAGACATGACTCAAAAATTCTTGTGCATCTGTAGTGTTTGTTAAACCTTTTTCGCGGTTACATTGTAATCTCTTAGTTGAAGAATTCTTTGTGTGTGTAGCTGCTGTTTTCCACAAGTACTGTAGCTGGTTATATGGACATGTCTCCAGAATTACATTGCAAGAACTTGATCTGAATTTGTCAGTACTATTTATTGGCTGTTGTGGCAGATATTATGTTAGTTTGTATGCAGCCTAAATGTAAACTATGTTTGTTCTGTTACAATACATTCCGAAACATATAAAGTGATGTGTATTGCAATGACATGGAGATAAATGATCTCTAAGAAGGAATGACTGGCCAGGCTAAAATAGCCTGACCAAAAATGTAGCATGTTGTACAAGTAACACTACTGTGCAAGGGTTTTTAGGCAGTAGTACAGTCATTAAAAGATAATATAAAATGTTTCTTCATACCAGCATCTATTATATTTCAGATATTGTGGTAACACAGCATTCACCTTTGGACGCAAAATAGATGTAATGTAAATGTGAACAGCTCATTAAATAAAATTGTATTTTTCTACATTTATTTCAACTGTATTTTATTAAGGTTTTTCAACAAAAAGACAATAACATTAACCCTTGGCACAGGGATAACAAGAAAGTCATAACAACACTCAGTATATTCCAGAACAGAAAAAGTAAACCCAGGATAAAGCCAGAATACATAAAATAACCTATCTAACCTTACTACACACGGCACTTTATCTCCTTGGATACTGGAGTTTTTTGCATTTTCATGTTTCTTCCCTGTCTTCCTGGGGTCATAACTTTATTTTTCCATTCACAAAGCCGTATGAGAGCTTGTTTTTTGTGTGACAAGTTGTACTTTCTAATACTTCCATTTAAAATGGCATACAATGTAGTGAGAAGCAGGAAAGAAATTTCCAAATGGGGTGAAATTGGAGGGGGGGGGGCGTAATTCCACCACAGGTTTATGGGTTTTGTCCCTACAGTGTTCCCTATGAGGCAAAACTAACCTGTGCCCTTGATTCTATGGATCAATAAGATTACAGCGCTACCACATGTGTAGTTTTTTTGTGTTTTATACATAGTTATTATGTATAGTTATCCTTATACATAGTTATTAGATCTCCCCTCAGTCATCTTTTTTCTAATGTGAATAACCCTAATTTTGATAATCTTTCTGGGTACTGTAGTCCACCCATTCCAGTTATTACTTTAGTTACCATCCTCTGAACCCTTTCCAGCACTGCTATGTCTGCTTTGTTCACAGGGGCCCAGAAATGTACACAGTACACCATGTGTGGTCTGACTAGTGATTTGTAAAGTGGCAGGACTATGTTCTCATCACGGGCATCTATGCCTCTTTTGATGTAACCCATTATCTTATTGGCTTTGGCAGCAGCTGTCTGACACTGGTTTCTGCAGCTTAGTTTGCTGTTCACTAAAATTCCTAGGTCCTTTTCCAAATGTTACCCAGTGTTTTACCATTTAGTATGTGCTTGTGGCTTGCATTATTTCTTCCCATGTGCATAACCTTACATTTGTCAGTGTTAAACCTCATCTGCCACTTCTCTGCCCAAATGTGTACCGTTAATAACCACCCTCTTTTCTATCACTGGGCCAGTTACTTAACCACATACAGACATTTTTTCCCAATCCAAGCATTCTCATTTTATATACTAACCTTTTATGTGGTACAGTGTCAAATGCTTTGGAGAAGTCCAGATATACAACATCCATTGATTCGCCGTGGTCAAGTCTAGAACACGGTTAGTATATCAAATGAGAATGCTTGGACTGGGAGAAAATATCTCTATGTCGGTAAGTAACTGGCTCAGTGATAGAAAACAGAGGGTGGTTATTAACGGTACATACTCAGATTGGGTCACTGTCACTAGTGGGGTACCACAGGGGTCAGTGTCGGGCCCTGTTCTCTTTAATATATTTATTAATGATCTTGTAGAAGGCTTGCACAGTAAAATATCAATTTTTGCAGATGACACTAAACTGTGAAAAGTAATTAACACAGAAGAGGACAGTACACTGCTACAGATTGATCTGGATAGACTGGAGGCTTGGGCAGAGAAGTGGCAGATTAGGTTTAACACTAACAAATGTAAGGTTATGCATATGGGAAAAAATAATGCAAGTCACCAGTACATACTGAATGGTAAAACATTGGGTAACTCTGACATGGAAAAGGACCTAGGAATTTTAGTGAACAGCAAACTAAGCTGTAGAAACCAGTGTCAGACAGCTGCTGCCAAGGCCAATAAGATAATGGGTTGCATAAAAAGGGGCATAGATGCCATGATGAGAACATAGTCCTGCCACTTTACAAATTACTAGTCAGACCACACATGGAGTACTGTGTACAGTTCTGGGCTCCTGTGAACAAGGCAGACATAGCAGAGCTGGAGAGGGTTCAGAGGAGGGCAACGGAAGTAATAACTGGAATGGGTGGACTACAGTACCCAGAAAGATTATCCAAATTAGGGTTATTCACTTTAGAAAAAAGACGACTGAGGGGAGATCTAATAACTATGTATAAATATATCAGGGTACAGAGATCTCTCCTATGATCGATTATCCCCAGGACGGTTACTGTGACGAGGGGACATCCTCTGCGCCTGGAGGAAAGAAGGTTTGTACACAAACCTAGAAGAGGATTCTTTACAGTAAGAGCAGTGAGACTATGGAACTCTCTGCCTGAGGAGGTGGTGATGGTAAGTTCACTAAAAGAGTTCAAGAGGGGCCTGGATGTATTTCTGGAGGGTAATAATATTACAGGTTATAGTTACTAGAGATGGGTCATTGATCCAAGGAGTTATTCTGATTGGAGTCGGGAAGGAATTTTTTCCCCTAAAGTGGGGAAAATTGTCTTGTTTTTTTTTTTTTTGCCTTCCTCTGGATCAACTTGTAGGATAACAGGCCGAACTGGATGGACAGATGTCTTTTTTGGCCTTATAAACTATGTTACTATGTTACCTCCTCATAGAAACTGATTAAATTGGTTTGACATGACCGATCCCTCATTCAGCCATGCTTATATGGCATTATTTGCTTATTTTCATTGAGGTACTCCAAAATAGCATCTCTTAGAAAACCTTCAAATAGTTTACCTACAGCCGGCCTACAGTTTCTGGGCTCTGTTTTGGACCCTTTTTGAATATTGGCACCACATTTGCTATGTGCCAATCCTGTGGAACACTCCCTGTCAGCATAGAGTCCTTAAATATCAGAAATGAGGGTCTGGCTATGACATTAATTCTCTTAGGATACGGGGGTGTATGACATCTGGTCCCGGCGATTTGTCTATTTTAATCTTTTTAAGACACCTCTGTACTTCTTCCTGGGTCAGACAGGGCACTTTTAATGGGGAATTTACTTTTACATGTAGTGAATACAGTGGAGAAAAAAATATTTGCTTTGCTTTCTCCTCATCGCTCTCTGCAACTCCCCCCTCATTACTCTGTAAGGGGCAGACACCTTCAGATTTATACTTTTTACCATTTATATAATTGAAGAACATTTAGGGTTTGTTTTACTCTCTTTGGCAATTAATCTCTCAGTCTCTACTTTGGCTGCTTTTATTTGTCTTTTACATATTCTTTTTTTCCTTATAGTTTCTCAATGCTTCCCCGCTATCCTCTTGTTTTAGTAATTATAATGCTTTCTGTTTGTCATGTATTCCTTTCTTTAGAATTCTATTTATCCACATTGTTGTTTTTCTTGTTCCTTAACCTTTTATTCCCATAAGTTATGTACCTCTCACAATTAGATGTTAGGATGCTTTTAAAAATGTCCCATTTTGTGGCTGTATTTTTATTTTTGAGGACTTTGTCCCAGTTAATTAGGTCTATGGCTAAATTTAGATTTTTGAAATTTGGTATTTTTGTTCCTCTCTGAAGAAACACACTTTTAAATGACAACTGGATGGTTATTACTTTATGGTCACTATTTCCCAGGTGTCCCCCAACCTGCACATCTGTTGTTCTGCCAGGTCTATTGCTTGGCTCCAAGAGAATGGTCGCGGTTGGGCTCCAACGGCCGAAGAGACAGCCCTTTGGGCTCCTTATAGAGGTGATTTGCATGTGAATAAAAGGTATTTTTGCTAAAATGACAAGTCATATGGCATTAAGACAAGTATAGTTTTAACCAAATAGAGGTGACTGATGTGTTGATGTGAAAAGCTCTGTCACTAAAATCGTGATGACAGAATCTCTATAAACATTCAAGTGAATTCAATACAATACCAGGCATGGTCCATAAATACTTTTTTCTACTCACAGTCAACTCCTGTAAGGCCCTGTGCACAAACATACAGAGTGATCCAGCATGTCATCGCCCTTCTGCCCAGGCAATTTTTAGCAAATCTGACTTGTGTCACCTTTGTGGTAATAATTTTGGAACACTTCTACTTATCCAAGCCATTTTGAGACTGGTTTCTAGTGACACACTGCACCTCATGACAGTCATAAATTTGACTCAATATATTTCACCTTTATTTATGAAAAAATCCAAGATATACCAAAAAAAATCATGATTTTAGACAGAGGAGCGTCGCTAAGGTTCAAAATGGGCCACTTTAGAGCTATTTTTCAAATAGAAATGTATGATTTCATTAATTAAAGCATATTAAAAAAAATGGTCAGCATCACTGCCCCTACACATTACAAAAATAAAAATACAACGGCAGTTACACTTTAAAGGGGTTTTCCGGGAGTTAACTACTGATCGGTGGGAGTCCGATGTTTTCTTCCTCTGCTAACCATTGTGTTTCCTCTTAAGTTACCATGGCACAGACCTGTAGTTCTGAGCCTTTAAGTCGAGCATGCTCAGTGTGTTGCTATCAGTTCTCTAGCTAAATGTCAGTGTGCTGCTGATTACTGAGTAGAAGGGGCGTGACTGGACTGTGATATCAGGCAGCCAATCAGTAAACATCAACACTCATGAACAAGCACAAACTCACAGCAGAAAAGCTAGGGATTCTAGTTTTGTGAGGGAAGATCAGGAGCCATGATACTGTCAGTGTGTTGCAGACTCACATAGGAGCTAGACAAATGGATTGCAAGGTAAAATGAAGCTCTGGTTCTACATACGTATAGGTTCTGGTTGGGTCACATCTTGCAGGCTTAATGGGGTATTCCCATCTCACAAATGTAGTTTGTATAGTTAGGTATAGCCATACTAATATTATTACTAATAGAATGTATTTATATAAAAACTACCGTTTAGAAGATTTTACCTATTTGTAAAGGCATTGTCCCACACACATCAGTCAGGCTGTTGCCCCTAGTTATGGCCACCGCGACCATGTAGTAGTGGTGTCCGGCTTGCTCTTGTTCAAACCCGCTCTGAGGTAACTGCTGTATTGTGAACACACATTGCATGAGCATACGCAGACATATCGTAGGGTACTTTCACATCTGCGTTTTGGACGCAACCAGTCCAAAACACAATGGTCAGGATCTGTCCAAAATGCAGACTTTATAAACAGATCTAACTCCATAGAGATGAATTGATCTTGGAGCAGGATCCGATTCTCTGCGTTTTGGATATGCAGACAAAAATGCTACAACCCTAAGATGTGTCTCCGCATGCTAATGCAATGTGCGTTCACAATACAGCAGTTACCTCAGAGCTGGTTTGAAAAGGAGCAAGCTGGCCACCACTACTACATGGCCACTGTGGCTGTAACTAGGGGTAACGGCCTGACTGATGTGTGTGGGACAATGCCTATACAAATAGGCAAAACATATTATATAAATACATTCTATTAGTAATAATATTGGTATGGCTATATCTAATTATACAAACTACATTTGTGAGATGGGAACACCCCTTTAATGCAGCTTTTCAAAAATTAAGTTACTTCACTGGAATACCCTTTTAAAGGAAAATGGAGATGAAATTTCTAAATTTCACTTTTTTGGCAGATTTTCAATTTTAATCCAGTTTTTTTCTGTAACACATCAAGGGTTGACAGCCAAACAAAACTCAATATCTATTACCCTGATTCTGCAGTTTACAGAAACACTCCACAAGTGGTGGTAAACTGCTGTAAGGACATACGGTAGGGCACAGAAGCAAAGAAGCGCTGTATGGTTTTTGGAAGGCAGATATTACTGGACTGGTTTTTAGACACCATGTCCCATTTGGAGCCCCCTTGATGCACCTTTACATTAAAAACTTGTGTTCCAGCTCTATCCGTGTCACACTTTGCTCAAAGGGAAGCAGAGAGGCTGCAAATCCACTGAAGCTCGTGCTGGGTGCAGAGTGTATCTGACCTGTACAAAAACAGCCATTTTGTCTGCTTTGAAGTAGAATATTTTATTATATCTATTCATGGGACAACACTGAAGATATGACGCTTAGAAACAATGTAAAGTAGTCAGTGTACAGCTTGTGTAACAGCGTACATTTGGTGTGCCCTCAAAATAACGCAGCCATTAATGTCTAAGACGCTGGCAACAAAACGGAGTACACCCCTAAGTGAAAATGGCTAAATTGTACCCAAACTGTCATTATTTTGTGTGGCCACCATTATTTTCTAGCACTGCCTTAATTCTCTTGGGCATGGAGTTCACAGGTTGCCACTGGAATCCTCTTACACTCCTCCATGATGATGCTGGTGGATGTCCTCCACCTTCCATTTGAGGATGCCCCACAGATGCTCAATAGGGTTTAGGTCTGGAGACATGCTTGACCAGTCCATCACCTTTTCCCTCAGTTTCTTTAGCAAGGCAGTGACAGTCTTGGAGGTGTGTTTGGGGTCGTTATCTCTTCTTTTCAATTTTCTTTTTATTGAAATAAAGCACATCACAGTATAGTACATTGCTTGAGGAATTGTACATAATGACTGGATGATACATCAAAACATAAGTACAGAGAGCAAGTAAATGTTTTATAAAGGTTATATCATCTTTTGCATAATGGTATATCATCTGTAACACAATTCAGAATGTAACCAAATAAACAGTTTTTCAAAGAACTTTGTCAGCTATGTGTCATAGTTTATGAAATAGTAAGAGGTGGATGGAATGGAAGGGGTGAAGTGAACTAAGGATGATTGAAAGGGAAGGGGGTGAATCGCAAGATCTCAATGAGACTTACATATACTGTAATAGAAATGTGGAGGAAACGTCAGTAGGCGTAAGGTTTAAGTCTGTCCTAAGTGTCTCTAGGTGGCATTCTGTCAGCAATCATCTTCTGCAATGTGTTGAAGAAAAGTAGGTTTTGCGGTAGATGATCCATGGGGATCACAATTTCTCAAACTTGTTATAAGTGTGTTGTGCTAAAGCTGTTATTTTTTCTATATCGTGTATTTGGTCCACTTTATGTAACCATTGGGGTAGAAATGACATGTTGTTGTTCTCCATAAGTGAGGAATAAGTAGTTTAGCTGCTGCTAGTAAGAATGAAAGAAGGGATTTCCTCCGCACATGCTGTCGCGAGTCATCCCAAGGAAAATTAATGTAGTTGAAGGTGTTGTTCTCAATGAACATATGGACTTTACTGTTTCCAATGCAGATGTCCAGTATGGTGTTAATTTAGGACAAGACCACCAGATGTGCAGAAAAGTCCCCCTCTCCATTTCACATCTCCAGCAGGTATAAGGGATAGAAGGGTACCATAAATTGGTTTTAACTGGTGTCACATACCAACGATTTATTATCTTGTAGCAATTCTCCTGTATCCTTATACAAGAGGTTGGACCATGGGAGCGTTTATAAATAGAGAAGACAGCATCTGATGATAATTCAAGTCCAAGATCTTTCTCCCATAGACTTATGTACGCCCTCTTTAGTGATATATTTTTAGTGAGTATGAGGTTATATAGTTTTGAGAGTACTTTAACAGTTGTTTTCCGTTGAGCTATTAGGGTCTCAAAGTTTGTCATCTGTCTGTCAAAGTCTCCCTTTTGTGTGTATGAGTTGAGTGCTAATTTAAGTGTATTATATGTTAGAAAATTCAATGGTTTCCCTCTCAATACCTTATTCACTTCGTCTAAGGGTTTTATGGTCCCACAGTCCATTATGTTTTCTAATGGAATATCCAGGGTGTGAAGCTGATCTGGAGAGTTGACGTCTTGTTGATTTAAGATATAGAGATGGCAGGTCTTTTATTTTGGCCAAAGGAGAAGGAGTTGGTAAGAGGTGAGCAGCTTGTGTCTTCCACAAATGCCCCACTACTTGGGTCAGTTCGTTTTTAAACGAGAGAGAGAGAGTCGCTGCTGAATAGTATAAATAGGGATCTGGCACTCCTAAGCCTCCAAGCGTTTTGGGTAAGGATAGTGTCTAGAAGTTTAATCTGGGTTATTTGTCTTTCCATATATATTCTGAGAACAACATTTTAACCTTCACAAAGTAGGATTTGGGAACTTTGATTGGTAGCATCTGAAATAGGTAAATGAATTTGGGCAGAATGAGTCCTTTTATTAGGTTTTTCCTCCCAATCCAGATATGAAGGGAGCTATCCATGAATCAATTTCTTGTAAGGAGTTTTTTAGCAATGGTAAGTAGTTTAGTTTGGTAAGGTCAGACCAGCGGGCGCTCAGTATGATTCCCAAATACGTGATATGACTTTTTGTCCATTTAAATGGGAAGGTGCTTTCAAGGGCGGATTGGAGGTCTGGAGGAATGTTAATACCTAACGCTTCTGACTTCTCTAAGTTGATTTTGAAATTTGATAGTTGGCCAAATTTAGAAAACGTGTCTAGAACCGCAGGGATTTCCTTGTCTGGGTTAGGCTACTTTCACATTAGCGTTTTTAAATTCCGGTATTGAGTTCCATCATAGGGGCTCAATACCGGAAAAAAACGCTTCAGTTTTGTCCCCATATATACATAAATATTCAATTGCAGAGGCACCTACGGTGATTATAAGTCCATAATGTGGTGGTGCCGTCAGTGTCAGGTACCAGTCTGTAGTACCCCAGTTGCGTATAACATCCAGAATAAGACTGCAGCACTCTCAGGTCTTCAAATAATCTTTGTTTTATTCCACCTTCCTTAGTGCGACGTTTCGACCTCCCTCGGTCTTTCTCAAGCATAAAGTGTGGGTCCCCACACCAACATATAAATACACTCCCCCTTGTGTCACATGGTTATATAATTGGTTCCCCAATACCATCCAGGATATGACATCATAAATCAGTGCAATGCAATAAACCAAAATCATCACCAATATACAACTCAGTTTTGTCCCCATTCATTGTCAATGCGGACAAAACTGAACTGAAGACAACGGAATACTCCTAAAAGCATTCCGTTCCGTCTTCAAACCGGAGAACAAACCGCAGCAAGCTGTCGTTTTCTCTCCGGTCCAGGCATCCGCACCAAGACGGATCCATCATGACCCCCAATGAAAGTCAATGGGGACGGATCCTTTTGGTGTGACCACAATGGTAAACGGATCCGCCCTCCATTGACTTTCAACGGAGTTCAGGACGGATCCGTCACCACAGACAGACAGACAGACATACATACACACAAACACATACATACTTACATACTCCAGGCAGGCAGGCCGCACGTCTTCATGCCCAGGAGGCGCGCCGCTATGACTATTCCCTACAGTGCCCAGCAGAGGGCGCTGTGGGGAATCGTCATAGCTGCGCGCCTCCTTGGCGTTAAGACATGCGGCCTGCCTGCCTGGAGTATGTAAGTATGTATGTGTTTGTGTGTATGTGTATATGTCTGTATATGGTACTGTGTGACGTGTGGGGCCGGAACGCGGTTCCGGCCCCACACATGTCCCTGCGGCAGTCCGGATCCGACGGCACCCTTCACCTGCCGGATCCGGACTGCCGCTAGTGTGAAAGAGGCCTTAGTCAGAATAAGTAGAAGGTCATCTGCGAAGGCCGCCGCTTTGTGGCTCACTGATTTGACCACATATCCTGTTATGTCAGGGTGTTGTCTTATGCTCTGAATTAATGTTTCCATCACTAAGATGAATAGTGAGGGGGACAAAGGGCAGCCTTGCCAAGTCCTGTTCAATATGTCAAATGGGTCTGACAATGTGCCATTGACTCGAATGCGTGCGTATGGGTGAGTATATAACTGAGATATAGCCTCAATAAAGGATGTAGGGATTAGAAAATGGTTTAGAGTTTCCGACATAAAGGTCCAGTCCACCCTGTCAAAGGCCTTCTCCACATCAGTGCCAAGAAGGACTAGTGGATTGTGAGATATTTTTGCGTGTTGCATAATATTGAGAAGCCTGATGGAATTATCCTTGCCCTCCCTGCCTTTGACAAAGCCGACTTGATCAGTAGCGACTAAGTTTGGTAATAGTGGACTGAGACGCTGTGCTACAAGTCCCGCAAATACTTTTAAATCGTTATTCAAGAGAGAGATAGGTCTGTAGTTTCTGCACAATTCAGCATCAGTTCTCTTTTTATGTATGAGGGATGTGTGTGCTTCGAGCGTTTTTATAGGGTGTCTCCAAGGGACTTATAATAAGAGACGGGCAGGCCATCTGGGCCTGGGCTTTTGCCCATGGGGCTCTTTGACATGATGGACTGAACCTCTGCAAGTGTAAATGGCTTGACTATCTCGCTTTGCTGATCTTCCAACAGAGTTGGAATATTCAGAGAGGAAAGGAAATTTCTAAAGTCTTCCCGTCTCTTTGCGGTTTGTTCCTTAGTGTCTTGTGCACGTATTTGATAAAGTGATTTGTAGTATTGGCAAAACGCATTAGATATGTTATTTGCTTCAGTGACACGTGAGCCTTTGTGTTTTACTGAAAGTATATATGTACGTGCTTTTCGTTTATTATAAGAGACATCATGAGTTTGGATACTTTATCTCCATGACATATAGAACTTTGCTGATTGCACATTTAAAATATCCCTCAATTGTTGCCGTTTCGATGTCAAAAGCTGCATGGTGCCTCCAGAGTTTGTCGTTTTATGTGTTAGTTCCAGCTGTTGAATCTCACCATACAACTGCTTTATCAATGCTTGTGTAGACTTATTGAGGTATGAAGCTGTGGAAATAAATTCACCACGTATGAAAGCCTTATGAGCTTCCCATATTGTGGTAAATGGTAAAGTATCATCAGTGTTTCTTTTAAAATAATCAAAGTGTTCTCTATACGTTATTTATATAGGTCGTTAGAAAGAATAGATTCATTTAGTCTCCAGTTAAGAGAATGTTTGGTGATGTTGCCTAGTGTAGAGCGTAATAAGAGGATGGAGTGATTGGAGTGGACACTGGGGAAGATGGACACTTCTTGTATGGTTAAAAGCGCTGGGAGTGGAAGAAAAATATAGTCTATCAACAATCATTTGGCAGAATAGTCTAGCGTTCTGAAGTATTTTCTCCTTTATGCGGAAGTCAAGAAGTTTACATATAACATCTCCAGGGGGTTCAGCAGGTTTATGCTTTGGTCTCAGAGCCCTGTGTGCCCTCTCAATTACTAGTGATTGCTTGTCAGAATCATCCAGCAGATTTGAGAATATTTCTGTTAGAGTAGATGTAATGTCCTGGGCTTCCACTGATTCTGGAACCCCTCTAATCCTTAGATTGTTACGCCGGTTGCGGTTTTCAAGATCTTCCATGTTAGCGTAAAGCTTATTTATGTGAGCTTCTTGTATTTAGGGATTTGATGCAATCGCAGATGAATGGTCTATGATGGATGCTTGTGACTGTTCAAGCATATCAATCCTGTTTCCCAGGTGTTGCAAGTCTTGTTTGATCTCAGAGATATCTCTAGCGATGGGAGCTAGTGAGGAGGTCAGAAGACGAGTGATGAATGCTCTAGAGATTGGTCTGTTACTTTCTGAGTTATCTCTTCCATCGTTGCTCGCTGGGTCTGACTCTGAGGCCGCAGCTTCTTTAAGTGACTGTGATTTGGACTTCACCATATTGCTTTGTTTGGCTACAAATGTATCCATATCAGGAGGCGAAGTAATTTCAGTTATCTCTTGTTCCACCCTAGATGCTTTGCGACCAATTTTTACCATAATGATTCACCAGAGGGCTAATGGTGCTCCTGATGTCTCCTAGTAGTGGTGGTTGGCGTTCACATTCTATTTAGTTCCACTGGCTGTAAGTAAGCTTGAAAGAGTGCACAAGGTAGATCTTAAGAGGATTAATGTCGACCAAATAGTGGAGGTCTAAAAAAAAAAAGAAGGGTCAATGGCCCTTTAAGAGTACTGGTTTTGCGTGCAGAACTTCTCGAGCCCTTTATGGAGCAAGGGCTCTTAAAAAAAAAATTAAGGCTAGGCCTTCTGTAAAAAAGTGGGTTACCCCTTTAAGGTGAAGTGGTCAGGGCACAAAGATCAGAAAGTGCCTACTAATGGAAGGGCAGTGTTTTGCCTTTATCTGTCTCTCAGGCGGACCCATGTGTGTGGCGGGAATTCCCCAAGATGGCTGAGGGGGCCCTGAGGATTCCTGCTGTTATTAGGCTAGGGTGCCATCGGGTAAGTGTGCTGCTGATCCGCAAACTGTATTATATTGTGTGGTGCCCCTTCTCAATTCCCTGTATCACTCTAGCAGGGGGTTGTTTGCAGGATCGGGTAAGTGAACAGGGTCCACCATGTGGTGGTGTCAGGGGTCAAAATGGAGGTCTCCTTACCTGGTTGTGCGTTCAATGCAGAGATCGCGGTGCAGTGGGCCGGAGTGTACGGGTCAGCGGACGGGGTCTGCCTGAGGTAGCTTTGGAGTTCAGGGTGAAGGTCTCCTCTCACTGATTAGTGCCCGGGTGAGTCTCAGCAATATCTGGGGTCCCGCTGGCACTAAGGTGTCTGACCGGTCTCCAGGCATCCGTCGGGGTCGAAGATGATTGCTTCTGGATTCAGAATGGGTTGAGTCCAGTTGCCTTCCCGCATCTGTGGGTATCTGGTATAGCATGGCTAGCCTGGGTGATGTGTTGGCTGGGTCTCCGGGTTCTCTGGTGCGGCATCTTGTTCTCCAGATGCGGTCGGGTCACGCCACTCTAAACCGCGGCTGCGATAGCGAGGTAGGCTGCAGCCAGATCTCCTGATCCTCTTGCCCAAGAGTTGGGAAATTGGGCTCAAACTGACAAGGAGAGAGGCTGTGTATTGATGGGGTGGTTTAAGACACCGTTATGGCCTCGATTAGGGTGGATGTCCTTAGATGTTTGGGGTCGTTATCATGTTGGAATACTGCCCTGCAGCCCAGTTTCCGAAAGGGAGGGGATCATGCTCTGCTTTGGTATATCACAGTACATGTTGGCATTCATGGTTTCCTCAATGAACTGTAACTCCCCGCAGCCAGCAGCACTCGTGCAGCCCCAAACCATAACCCTCCCATGACCACACCATGCCTGACTGTAGACAACTCACTTGTCTTAGTACTCCTCACCTGATTGCTGGCACACATGCTGGACACCATAACTGATTAGTGGTTAGGAACTTTTTATTAAAACTTTTAATAGAGCCCCTTTAAAGAAGATTGTATTAAAAACAATACAGCATACTCACTTATTACTATGCTGTATTCATGAACCAGTCACTTCCCTCGGCTCCTTTTCTTTTCCTGCTCCCTCAACATGACTGATGGCCACATACAAATATGTACATGAAGCTTTTTATATTGTTCCGATTTGGATGTAAAGCCTCTTTAACCATGCTTTGTCTCAACTTTACTTTTTGGATACAAACTGTAATGCAAAGCTGTTGATCTGGACAACAAATTAAACGCTAATTTTCACCGCATGTAATTTTCATTTATTTTTATAGGCTCCATGTTTCTCCAAGTTTACTTCATGTGACACAACTTTACTACAGTGCAGTAGTCAAATAGTAGTGCATTGTTTTAAATAAATAAAATGACACATTTACAACGCAAGTATAATTCAGAAATAAAAGGAATGTATCGTGATGAAACCTGGCAGTGAGGATTATGAGGCCTCTTTATGTTGCAGAATGTTTCATTCATTCTCTGTAGCTAAATGTACAATTGCTTACTTTCTATTCATCTCACAAGATGGTCTGAAGTCATAACTGCCAGGTAGCCTTAAAACAGTCACTATAAATTACAATAAATCTGGTAATAAAAGGCCGGGAGGTTTAGGTTCAACGCAGTTAATCCAAAAATTTGCACAGCTTGCATGATACTGGTGGCCTCCATATGAAAGTTTAAAATGATCGGTTTCTGTATTAAATGCCTGTGGAAACAAAGCACAAATCAAAACCATGCAAAGTCATTTATACAGGAATGGATAATCAGAAAATAATATTTAAAATCAGGTTTTTATGAAAAAAATTGTTTTATCCAAACTGAAAAAAACTGTCATATTGCAAGTAAACCACTAAGAGCTAACACACAAGACAAAAATCGTCCATCATCTGAGGCACATTTATCAGTTTTGCCATGTAGATAGGGCAGGGACAGCAGTTATCTCATTTTCTATAGAGGGTGGGTATTTAAAGGGAATATACCATTTTATAATGTATAGATTAGGAAATCATACAGCTTTCATATGTACATGTATTTACAAATGGTCACCTATAAAAGGAGTAAACTGGTGTTAGTAATGTAACACACTTACATACACCATGGCACCCCTGGCATTCAGTTAGTAACAGAGTTTCATAGCACACTTATGCTTTGTCAATGTATAGGTCATATTCTTGGGAAAAGACAATAGAACTAATCGTCAAATGCTGATTGTTTATTTGCATGACAAAGTTGCAGTGGTGGACTAAGGGCTGTATTGGACATGAAGATAGTTGGCCAGATCACTGCTAATAAGCGTTTGTAGGTACGCTCATTAGCGATTATCTGCCTATGTAAAAGTACAGCCGATAACCTGATGAAAGGGCAAACATTTGGCATTGGGCAATCACAATTTTTAAGCAGTCTAAAAAAAAAAAAAAAAAATCATTGTTTGTTGGTGGCAGATTGTGCTATCTAATCACGCTCTGCTGCTAGCAAGTAATGATTTTGTATGGGACGAGTGAGGCACTAGCGATCGCTCCTACCCATCCATACTGTGGATGAGAGCGCTGCATGTATAGCAGCGGTCTCCTCCACTGATGAGTAGGCGATGAAAACTTCCTTTCCGACAATAGTCAGCCTCACCTGCTGGTCTAATACAGGCCTAAGTACAGTGCCTTGAAAAATATTCATCACCCTTGACCTTTTGCACAAACTTAAATTTATTTTATTTGGATTTTATGTCATAGACCACAAAGTGGCAAGAATGTGTGAAGTGAAAAGAAAATGAAACCTGGTTTTCAAAAAAAAAACAAAAAAACAAAAAAACACAATCTGAAAAGTTGCATTTATATTCAGCCCCCTTTACGGACACCCCTAAATAAAGTCCAGTGTGACAAATTACCTTCAGAATCTCCTCATTTGTTAGTAGAGTCCACCTGTGTGTAATTTATTCTCAGTATAACTACAGCTATTCTGTGAAGGCTTCAGAGGTTTGTTAGTGATCATCAGTGATCAAGCATCATGAAAACCAAGGAACACACCAGAGAGGTCAGGGATATGTAGGGAAGTTGTGGAGAAGTGCAAAGCAGGGTTAGGTTATAAAAAATATCCAAGCTCTCAACATCCCAGGGAGCACTGTTCAATCCATCATCTGAAAATGGAAGGAGTATAACACAACTGCAAAGCTACCAAGACATGGCTGTCCACCTAAACTGACAGGCCAGGCAAGGAGAGCACTAATTAGAGAAGCAGCCAAGGGGTCCATGGTCACTCTGGAGTAGCTGCAGAGATCCAGATAGCTCAGGAGAGAGAATCTGGGGTGGAGGCTGACCTTCCAGCAGGACAACGACCCTAAACATGCAGCCAGATCTACAGTGGAATGGTTTAGATCAAAGCATATTCATGTGAATGGCCCAAAGTCCAGACCTAAATCACATTGAGAATCTGTGGCAAGACTTAAAAAATTTCTGTTCACAGCCGCTCTCCATCTAATCTGAGCTTGAGCTCAGAAAAAGCCTTGCAAAGAAGAATGGGCAAAAAATCCAGCCTCTAGATGTGCAAAGCTGGTAGAGACATACCCCAAAAGACTTGCAGCTGTAACTGCAGCGAAAGATTGTCTCAGGGGTGCTGAATACAAATGCATGCCACGCTTTCCAGATTTCTATTTATTAAACATTTTGACAGCCATTTATCATTTTCTTCTCACTACACAAGGACTTTCTACTCATGTGCAGTCAGTGCCCGTGCTGTGGACCGTAATTTGCGGTCCACAATGCATGGGCACTGACAGTGGGGCCGCCAGATTCGGATCGTGGACTTATTCATTTGAATGGGGTCGGCGATCCACATCGCAAAAAAGTAGTGCATGCGCCCGTGTATTGCAGACCTGGTGTTTGCGGGCCGCAATACGGGCACAGGCCGGCACCGGTCGTGTACATGAGCCCCAAGTTTGTGGGTGTAACGTGAAAAAATGTGGAAAATTTTAAAGAGTATGAATACTTTTTCAAGGCACTGTATATCATAGGCCCTAGGCTATTCCACAAACTTGGGCCCCCATCCTCCCTCCCCACAGCTGCTTTGCCATGCCTATAGTTAACAAAACCAGTTTTCTTTGCTTAAAATAAATATTTAATATTAATTTAAAACTCTTTTTCTGTTGACAGTTGTGTGATCATGTTTTATTCTGTTTATGGGAAGAGTGATGAACAAAACAGCATTTCTATAATTTTTGTTTCAATACAACATTCAACGTGGTGTAATTGAGACAGTAACCTTATTCTGTAGATCAACACAATTATGGTGACACCAAATTTATATTTCTTTTCCGTTTTACCATAATTATTTTTTTTCAATTGATGGAGCTGTTTGAGGGTTTGTTTGTTTTTTGTGTGGGACAACCTTTAGGTGCACATTCATTAAAGGGTTTCTGTCACCAGAATTACCCAAATTAAGCCTCATTCACACGTCCGTGTCCGTGCTCAAATCCGTGAGCAGATGGTCAGTGAGGCATCCGTGAAGCTGTCCATGAAGGATCCGTGTTGGGTCCGTGTTTTGCCATCCGTGTTGGGTCCGTGTTTTGCCATCCGTGTTGCATCCGTGTTTCACTGACACTGAACAGCTGAAAAATAATTTTTAAAGCATCTCTTCTTAATGATCCGTGAAACATGGATGACATCCGTGAGGGATCCGTGGTTTTCACGGACTCATTGACTATAATGAGCGTGAGATCTGGGAACACAGATCAATATAGGACATGCATCCGTGCTAAAAACACGGACCCACGGACCGTGCTAAAACACTGATGTCTAAATACACACATTGAAATGAATGGGGACGTGTGCTGTCCGTGGAGAACACGTACAGCACACATCCGTGAAACACTGACGTGTGAATGAGGCTTTAAACTGGCTGACATCATCAATGTGCTAATGTCAGCTCCACCTAACTAGCCTATACATGCCCCCATTACTCCATATATGCTAATTAGCCTCTAGGAGCAGGGGGACATTGCCCCTGCTCCTAGAGGCTCCGTTCTCTCACCTTATTCACCGCCCTCAAAGTCTTGATTGACAGGGCCAGGCAGCGTTCGCATCCTCCTGTCGGTCCTCAGTGCATGGTAAATCTCGCACCTGCGCTGTACCGTTCAGTATTCAGCTCAGGCATAGTGAATGCACCATGCATTGTTCATTGTTTTATTTTCTTTTGTGATATTTTCTACCCATCCAGCTTCCGCTCGTATACTCTATTGGGATAGTGGTTTATAACATGCATTATTTAAGCTACGCTTGTTCCCATGTTTGGATGTCCTGATGTAACTGCGTGAGCGCATCACGGGGTACGCTGCGTGTCACGCATCACAAGGTGGTGTCATTACGTGCATTGGTGGGCGGACCGGTTTGCATACTTGCTTCCCGCTCCTCCCCGATGCTGTTGACACCATCATGCTGATGTGGAGCGCAACACTTGTACGTGATAGCCGAAGTACGCTATCCATGAGAATGTTTTTGGCGCCAATATCTGGTATTTATAGACGCCAGGCTAATGGTTACTCTACCTCCTGACGAAGCCAGGGTGGGCGAAACGCGCGTCGAGGTTCTCTGGTTACTAGGTGTCTTATACCTCCCCCGATCATGTCCATAGGTGAGCTGTCCCTGTTTGGTTACTAGGGGTATATTATATATATAATATATATAATGCCTTCTGTGCCATTGGGTCCCCATCACTACAGCACAGGAACCCGAAGGGGAAGCGGAGGGCACTCGTACCCTCTGCAAACCCTGTTCATACTGCGGTCAGCTTTGACCGCGGCATACAAGGGATTAATACGTCGGCATAGGTGTTTTCACCAATGCCAGCGTATGCAGCAGGGGTCCGGCTGTCAGTGACTGCCGGACCCCTGCCGCTGATGGGGCGGGCACAGCACCTGCACCTGCCAGATCAGCCAGTCTTACATCTACGGCAAGGGTCCTTAAGGGGTTAAGGATTAAAATGTACATAAACAATACATGTCTTAACATACCTTGCTTCGAGAATCAACATTTAGCAAACATACACCGCATGCTAGTTCTTGAGCATTTTTTATTCCTGGTCGTAGCAAACAAGAGGCAAAATCCAATGCACTTTCATCTGGCTGCAGAAAAAATACAAACCATGAAAATGTATTTGCGGCTATAATGCAAAAATATATGGTGACTGAAATTATGCATGCAAAATCAGCTGCCAAATTATTCATCTAAATACACCTTTAAGGGAATTTACTGATATAAAACCCATTTTATAACATTTTTTAAAGTTGATTCTTCGTTAATTTTGCATTTTAGACCTGTGTATGGGTGCAAGTATACTGATGGCAGAAGTGCTGTATTGTCTCAACAGAGCAGTGTAGCATTATGTGCGATTGTGTAGCCAAATGCCCCAGGAGTGTAGAATGGTAGACCAGGGTTATGTTTGTCTACATGGTATGGTGGCTTTGATTGTACATTTGTCAATCTTTGTGCACTGCTGTGGATGGAGATGCTGCTGCTGCCGCCTATCTCTCATGCCTAGTATCACAATAGACATGGAAAAACGCTAATACCAGATGGGCAGTACAATTGTCAAAAAGAAAAAAAAAACAACCATATACTCACCAGTGTTTCATTGTTGCTTCTGCAACTGTACTACTTGGAATACCTTAGTTTCTCTCCACGCCTGAGGTAAGCATGGGGTAGAAAGGAATGGTGCAGTGATACTTTAAAGGGGTTGTCCTGTGTTTTAATAATTTTTATTTCCCCCACCACACCTGTGGAGGGACGCATACCTGTTCCCTGCCACTCAGTTCCAGCTCATTCGGTCAATCATGGCATTCGCAGCATTACAGTTCCTGCTTGTAAACTTGCAGGAGAAAGGGAGGGGGGGTGCACCATGTCTTCTGATCATGTTGGAAGTTTACAAGTAGGGACTGGAGCACAGTAAAAGCAGTGGGGGACTGAAGAAGTGGAACTAAGCTTCAGAGAGCAGGTGAGAACGCATCCCTCCACAGGTCTGGCGAGTAGGGTGGGAGACAAAAAAAAGTCTTAAAAAGCTCAACAACTCCTTTAACATTATGAAGAAGCAGGAGTAATATAGAATGCAGGATGTGGTTACACACAAGTCTAAATCTATGGAGCAGCAGTTATATCAAACTACTGCAATAGGTCTCCACATAAGCTGTATGCACAAAAGCTTAGGGTATTTTTAAATGAGAAAACTTGGAATAGGGGAAAATGTGTGTTTATGGGTAAGTAACTGGCTCAGTGATAGAAAACAGAGGGCGGTTACTAACGATACACACTCAGAATGGGTCAGCGTCACTAGTGGGGTACCACAGGGGTCAGTATTGGGCCCTCAAAGAGTGTAAAAAGTGCAATAAATGACAAAAAGAGGGCCTTTAAGAAATACAAATTGGAAGGGTTAGCTGTAGCCTTCAAAAAGTATAAAGAACTAAATAAATTACGTAAGGAGGTAATAAAATTAGCGAAAATACACAATGAAATACAGGTGGCCAAAGAAAGTAAGAACCCCAAAACATTCTTCAAATACATAAATGCAAAAAAAACCAAGGTCAGAACATGTAGGACTCCTAAATGATTGCAAAGGGGTGTTGGTCACTGGGGATCGAGAGAAGGCAGAGCTCCTAAATGGATCTTTTTTTTGCTCTGTATATACAAAAGAAGAGAGGGCATCTCGTGAGGGTGGTGCCACTGGTGGAAATACCTCAAATAACATACTTACTTGGCTGTCTGTAGATATGATCCTTAATATGCTAAAAAATAAAGGTGAACAAGGCCCCAGGTCCAGATGGATTACACCCTAGAGTTCTAAAGGAGCTCAGTTCAGTTATTGCTTTGCCTCTGTTCATAATATTTACAGATTCTTTAACCCCTTCAACCCCGGGCCTGTTTTCACCTTCCTGACCAGGCCATTTTTTGCAAATCTGACATGTGTTACTTTATGTGGTAATAACTTTGGAACGCTTTTACTTATCCAAGCCATTCTGATACTGTTTTCTTGTCACATATTGTGCTTCACGACAATAGTAAATTTTTATTTATAAAAAAAAAAAAAACAAATTTACCCAAAATTTGGAAAAATTTGCAAATTTCAATTTCTCTACTTTCAAAATACATAGTAATACCTCCAAAAATAATTATTTTACATTCCCCATATGTGTACTTTATGTTGGCATCATTTTATAAATGTCATTTAACTTTTTTAGGCTTAGAAGTTTAGAAGCCATTTTTCAAATTTTCAACAAAATTTCCCAAACCATTTTTTTAAGCACCAAATCAGATATAAAGTGATTTTGAGTGGCTTACGAAATGGAAACCACCCATATATGGCCCCATTTTAAAAACTACACCCCGCAAATTATAAAAAACTGCTGTTGCAAACTTTGTTAACCCTTGAGGTGTTCCACAAGAATTAATGGAAAATGGAGGTAAAAGTTCACTTTTTTGGTAGATTATTCATGTTAATTTTTTTTCTTGCAACACAGCAAGGGTTAACAGCAAACTAAACCTCAATATACATTGCTCTGATTCTGCAGTTTACAGAAATACCCCATATGTGGTGGTAAACATCTATGGGTTTGTGGCAGTGGTCAGAAGGAAAGGAGCACCATACAGATTTTGGAAGCAGATATTGCTAGAATGGTTTTTAGGCACCATTTTGTAATTGAGAGACCCTGACGTACCCCTACAGTGGAAACACTCAAAAAGTGACCCCATTTTGGAAACTACACCCTTCAAAGAATATATTAAGGGGTGTACTGAGCACTTTGAGCCGCTAAGCGTTTTACGGAATTTGGAAACACTTGGCTATGAAAATGAAAAGTTTCATTTCTTCCAATAAAATGTTGCTTTAGCCCCAAATTTTTCATTTTCACAAGGACTAACAGGAGAAAAAGCACCCCATAGGGTCTCATTTTTTGCGGGACGAGATGACGGTTTGATTCGTACCATTTAGGGTTAAATACGCCTTTTTGATCGCCTGCTATTACACTTTTTGTGAGACAAGAGGGAAAAAAATGTCTGTTTTGGCATAGTTTTTTAAAAAATATTTTTTACAGCATTCACCTGGGGGCCATCTCATGTAATATTTTTATAGAGTAGGTTGTTACGGACGCGGCGATACCCAATATGTCTAACATTTTTATTTTTGGAAAGTTTTACACAGTAGATGCATTTTTGAACAGAATAAAATCTTTTTTTTCTTGCTATTTTCTGAGAGACATTTTTTTTTATTTTTTGGGCGATTGTCTTAGGTAGGGTCTCAATTTTTGCAGGACAAGATGACGGTTTGATTGGTACCATTTTGGGGTACATACGCTTTTTTGATTGCCTGCTATTACACTTTTTGTAAGGGAAGGTACTGCTTTGGTACTGCTTTTTTTTTTTTTTACTGCGTTCACCTGGTGGGGTGAATCATGTGATATTTTTATAGAGCCGGTCGATACGGACGCGGCAATACCTAATATGTATTTTTATTTTTTTCCCCCTATTTTTGACAATTTTTTTATATTATTGTGAAAAGGACGCTTTTTTTTGGAAGTTGAAACTTTTTTTTGTAAAACTTTATTTTTTTCACTTTCTTTTTTTTACACTTTTTTAACTTTTGGGGGTCTGATCCCCTTTACAATGTATTACAATTAGAGTTCTGTATTGTAATGCTTTGTCTATAAGTGTATTATTCAATGTAATAAACTTACAGCCTTCTGCCTGTGAGATCCAGGGGGCTGTATCTCACAGGCTTCCGTACAGAGCAGCCTGATGCCTAAGGAAAGCATCCGGCTGCTATTTAAGCCATCGGGTCCCCGTCACAGCAGCGTGGGGACCTGATGGACACCCCTTCCCACCACCCGCATCGCATGTGCCGCGGTCAGCGCTGACCGCGGCACATGAAGGGTTAATGCACCGGCATCGGTGTTTTCACTGATGCCAGTGCATACAGCAGGGGTCCGGCTACTGGGCACAGCCAGACCCCCGCCGCTGATCGGGCGGGCGCAGCTCCTGCACCTGACCGATCAGCGTGCCGTAGCACTACGGCGCTGGTCGGGAAGGAGTTAATGACAGGCATTGTAACAAGAAACTGGCCCAAGCCGAATGTGGTGCCCATTTTCAAAAAGGGTGCTAGGTCTTCACCAGGAAATTATAGATCAGTAAGCTTAACTTCCACAGTGGGAAAAATGTTTGAGGGCCTTCTACGGGACTATATACAGGATTATGTAACTGTTAATATAATAAGTGACAGCCAACATGGTTTTACTAAAAACAGAAGCTGTCAAGCTAACCAGATTTGTTTTTATGAGGAGGGGAGTAGAAGCCTGTACAGAGGAAAGTCTGTTGATAGTGTTTTTTGACTTTGAAAAGGCACTGACATTGAGGTCTATTGGTTTAGAAAATATAATTTTTAATTGGATTGAAAACTGGCTTCATGATCGTATCGAATGGTCCCCGGTTATAAGTGGTGTTCCCCAAGGTTCTGTGCTGGGTCCACTATTATTTAACTTATTCATTAATGACACAGAGGATGGGATTAAGGCTCCATTCACACGTCCTGTTTTTCTTTCCTGATTCGATCCTGATTTTTTCAGGACCCATTGAAATGAATGGATCCAGATCAGGAACAGGACTGAATCAGAAAAGAAAAACAGGACGTGTGAATGGAGCCTAAAAGTGCTGTTTCTATTTTTGCAGATGACACCAAACTTTGTAATATAGTCCAGTCTATGGAATAGGCTAATAAGTTACAAGCTGACTTGGACAAACTTACTGTTTTGCCCTCCACTTAGCAAAGTGGAGTAAAAGAGGTATGGACTCGCGGGACAGGGATGTAATATTGCCACTATACAAAGCTTTGGTGCGGCCTCAACTGGAATACGTAGTTCAGTTCTGGGCACCAGTCCATAAAAAGGATGCCCTGGAGTTAGAAAAAGTACAGAGGAGAGCAACTAAACTCATAAAGGGCCTGGAAGATCTTAGTTATGAGCAAAGATTAAATGAAATAAATTTTTTAGCCTTAAAAAAAGACATCTAAGGGGGGACATGATTAACCTACAACTGGAGAAAAAAAGATTTGGTCATAAGAGGCGACAAGAATTCTTCAGTAAGGGTCCATTCACATGTCCGTATGAATGGTCCGGCATCCGTTCCACAATTTTGCAGAACGGGTGCGGACCCATTCATTTTCAATGGGGGCACAAAAGATGCGGACAGCACAGTGTGCTGTCCGCATCCGCACTTCCGTTCCGCGGCCCCGCAAAAAGATGCCATGTTTCCCCGAAAATAAGACAGGGTCTTATTTTTTTTTTTTTCTCTCTGGAAAAAGGGTTAGGGCTTATTATCGGGGTTGGTCTTATTTTTTTTCTCCCACCGAATATATATGTAATTTTTGGCCCCTCTGAATATATATTGGTATGTCATTTTTTTTGCCTCGGGCCCCTGTGCACACAGACAAAAAATATGCTTACCTACACTCCGCTATGGACTTCTTCTCACCCAATCCTATCATCCGGCGTATGTTGTGTCATCCCGTCAACCAGCGTGATCCCGCGAGACCCGATGCTGAGGTCACGTCTCGCGGGATCATCACAGGGGATACGTCTTGCAGTGCCAGATAGGGTATGGGTATAGGTGAGAATATAGGTAACTAACTGTGCAGCGCTACGTACTATAGTACGCAGCATTGCGCAGGTAGTGTCACCAGCAGAGAGGCCCTGACTGACCATTAAAATCACTTGCGGGGCTAGGGATCGATATATATCGGGATTGCAGGTTGGACTTTATGGACTTTTGTCTTTTTCCAACCTTAACAACTATTTAACTATGTAACTATTCTCTCCAATATATTTATTAATGATCTTGTAGAAGGCTTGCAAAGTAAAATATCAATTTTTGTATATGACACTATACTGTGTTAAGTAATTAACACGGAAGAGGACAGTACACTGCTACAGATGGATCTGGATAGACTGGAGGCTTGGGCAGAGAAGTGGGAGATGAGGTTTAACACTGACAAATGTAAGTTGACAGCCAACTTAAAGGGGTTGTCCGGGTTCCCCTTCATCACCCAGGCAGCCCCTCTGAAATGAGCATGGGAGCATTTCACGCTCCAATGCTCTCCCTTGCTCTTCACAGGGGAAGGGCTTTTTCACTAGATCAGATGACATATCGGGTCTCTACTAGGTGGAGGTTTCCGCCTAGCAGTGTTCCCGGTGACGCCAGTGGCTTTAGCGCTGCTCTAGCCTGTAAAACTGCTAGGGCAACACTAAAGCCCGCGCATTAGTGCCGCTGACATCACTGGGAACACTGATAGATGAAAACCTCCGCCTAGCAGTGTATGTTTACATAGTAACATAGTTTGTAAGGCCGAAAAAAGACATCTGTCCATCCAGTTCAGCCTGTTTTCCTACAAGTTGATCCAGAGGAAGGCAAAAAAACCCCCTGTGAGGTAGAAGCCAATTTTCCTCACTTTAGGGGGGAAAATTCCTTCCCGACTCCAATCAGGCAATCAGAATAACTCCCTGGATCAACGACCCCTCTCTAGTAACTATAACCTGTAATACCCTCCAGAAATACATCCAGGCCCTTCTTGAACTCTTTTAGTGAACTTACCATCACCACCTCCTCAGGCAGAGAGTTCCATAGTCTCACTGCTCTTACCGTAAAGAATCCTCTTCTATGTTTATGTACAAACCTTCTTTCCGCCAGACACAGAGGATGTCCCCTCGTCACAGTCCTAGTCCTGGGGATAAATAGATCATGGGAGAGATCTCTGTACTGACCTCTGATATATTTATACATAGCTATTAGATCTCCCCTCAGTCGTCTTTTTTTCTAAAGTGAATAACCCTAATTTTGATAATTTCTCTGGGTACTGTAGTCCACCCATTCCAGTTATTACTTTAGTTGCCCTCCTCTGAACCCTCTCCAGCTCTGCTATGTCTGCCTTGTTCACAGGAGCCCAGAACTGTACACAGTACTCCATGTGTGGTCTGACTAGTGATTTGTAAAGTGGCAGGACTATGTTCTCATCACGGGCATCTATGCCCCTTTTGATGCAACCCATTATCTTATTGGCCTTGGCAGCAGCTGTCTGGCACTGGCTTCTACAGCTTAGTTTGCTGTTCACTAAAATTTCTAGGTCCTTTTCCATGTCAGAGTTACCCAGTGCTTTACCATTTAGTATGTACTGGTGACTTGCATTATTCCTTCCCATATGCATAACCTTACATTTGTCAGTGTTAAACCTCATCTGCCACTTTTCTGACCAAGCCTCCAGTCTATCCAGATCCTGCTGTAGCAGTGCACTGTCCTCCTCTGTGTTAATTACTTTACACAGTTTAGTGCCATCTGCAAAAATTGATATTTTACTATGCAAACCTTCTACAATATCATTAATAAATATATTGAAGAGAATAGGACCCAATACAGACCCCTGTGGCACCCCACTAGTGACAGTGACCCAATCTGAGTATCTACCGTTAATAACCACCCTCTGTTTTCTATCACTGAGCCAGTTACTTACCCGCATACAGACATTTTCTCCCAGGCCAAGCATTCTCATTTTCTATACTAACCTTTTATGTGGTACCGTGTCAAATGCTTTGGAGAAGTCCAAATATACGACATCCATTGAGTCGCCGCGGTCAAGTCTAGAACTTACCTCCTCATAGAAACTGATTAAATTGGTTTGACATGACTGATCCCTCATGAAGCCATGCTGATATGGAATTATTTGCTTATTTTCATTGAGGTACTCCAAGATAGCATCTCTCAGAAAACCTTCAAACAGTTTATCCACAACAGAAGTTAAACTTACCGGCCTATAGTTTCCGGGCTCTGTTTTGGGACCCTTTTTGAATATTGGCACCACATTTGCTATGCGCCAATCCTGTGGAACACTCCCCGTCAGTATAGAGTCCTTAAATATCAGAAATAGGGGTCTGTCGATGACATTACTTAATTCTCTTAGGATACGGGGGTGTATGCCATCCGGTCCTGGTGATTTGTCTATTTTAATATTTTTAAGACGTTGCTGTACCTCTTCCTGGGTCAGAGAGGATACTTTTAAAGGGGAATTTACGTTTATAATCTGCATTTCATCTGACAGTTTATTTTCCTCAGTGAATACAGTGGAGAAAAAGTTATTTAGTAGCTTTGCTTTCTCCTCATCGCTCTCTGCAACTCCCCCCTCATTACTCTGTAAGGGGCCGACACCTTCAGGTTTATACTTTTTAGTATTTATATAACTGAAGAACATTTTAGGGTTAGTTTTACTCTCTTTGGCGATTAATCTCTCGGTCTCTAGTTTGGCTGCTTTTATTTGTCTTTTACATATTCTATTTTTTTCCTTATAGTTTTTCAATGCTTCCTCACTCTGCTCCTGTTTTAGTGATTTAAATGCTTTCTGTTTGTCATTTATTGCTTTCTTTACAGATCTATTTATCCATATTGGTTTTTTCTTGTTCCTTAACCTTTTATTCCCATAAGGTATGTACCGCTCACAATTAGATATTAGGATGCTTTTATAAATCTCCCATTTTGTGGCTGTATTTTTATTTTTGTACAACAAAAAAGCCCTTGTACGGTGCTATACAGGGTAGGGCAAGGGATGCTCAGATGTTTATATCAGACGGGCTGCCTGGGCGAAGAAGGGGATATGACCAGGTTCAGCTCTGGTTTAACTTTGCAGGATAACATGCTGAACTGGATGGACGTATGTGTTTTTTCAGCCGTATAAATTATTTTAATACGCTACTTTACATAGATATATGACTGAAAAAAGAAGCCAAGAAGCAGTCAGAATCAAATAACACTTTATATGTAAGAATGTTAATTTGGGACCATGAGTTGTGTTGGGCAGAAGTCAGGTGGATACACAGCTGATAGTCCTACTGAATAGACTGTTAGAATTTGTATTATGGCAAGAAAAAAGCAGCTAAGTAAAGAAAAACAAGTGGCCATCATTATTTTAAGAAATGAAGGTCAGTCAGTCCAAAAAATTGGGAAAACTTTGAAAGTGTCCTAGTGCAGTCGCAACAACCATCAAGCGCTACAAAGAAACTGGCTCACATGAGGACTGACCCAGGAAAGGAAGACCAAGAGTCACCTCTGCTGCGGAGGATAAGTTCATCCGAGTCACCAGCCTTAGAAATCGCAGGTTAACAGCAGCTCAGATTAGAGACCAGGTCAATGCCACACAGAGTTCTAGCAGCAGACACATCTCTAAAACAACTGTTAAGAGGAGACTGTGTGCAGCAGGCTTCGTGGTAAAATAGCTGCTAGGAAACCACTGCTAAGGACAGGCAACAAGCAGAAGAGACTTGTTTGGGCTAAAGAACACAAGGAATGGACATTAGACCAGTGGAAATCTGTGCTTTGGTCTGATGAGTCCAAATTTGAGATCTTTGGTTCCAACCACCATGTCTTTGTGCGATGCAGAAAAGGTGAACGGATGGATTCTACATGCCTGGTTCCCACCGTGAAGCATGGAGGAGGAGGTGTGATGTTGTGGGGGTGCTTTGCTGGTGACACTGTTGGGGATTTATTCAAAATTAAAGACATACTGAACCAGCATGGCTACCACAGCATCTTGCAGCAGCATGCTATTCCATCCGGTTTGCGTTTAGTTGGACCATCATTTATTTATCAACAGGACAATGACCCCAAACACACCTCCAGGCTGTGTAAGCGCTATTTGACCAAGAAGGAGAGTGATGGGGTGCTATGCCAAATGACCTGGCCGCCACAGTCACCAGACCTGAACCCAATCAAGATGGTTTGGGGTGAGCTGGACCGCAGAGTGAAGGCAAAAGGGCCAACAAGTGTTAAGCATCTCTGGGAACTCCTTCAAGACTGTTGGAATACCATTTCAGGTGACTACCTCTTGAAGCTCATCAAGAGAATGCCAAGAGTGTGCAAAGCAGTAATCAAAGTAAAAGGTGGCTACTTTGAAGAACCTAGAATATGAGACATATTTTCAGTTGTTTCACACTTTTTTGTTAAGTATATAATTCTAGATGTGTTAATTCATAGTTTTGATGCCTCCAGTGTGAATCGACAATTTTTATAGTCATGAAAATACAGAAAACTCTTTGAATGAGAAGGTGTGTCCAAACTTTTGGTCTGTACTGTATATATAATTACCATATTAGAGTGAAGGGATTAATTTATTGGGGGGAAATGTATGACTTTAGAGAGGCTCTAGTACCCTTTTAGGTCACCTCTAGCCTGGATACAAGATGAGATACAGAGATACAGTTAGGCATGTAATCATACAGGTTCCATATGGTATTGTGTGGGACATTTGACCTAAACTGGGCCTGTAGATCCTGCAAACCTGTGGCTTGCTGAAGCTGGTTTCCCAGCTGGTCTCATAAATATTGTTGATTGTTGATAAATCTGGCAACCAGGCAGGCCAAAGCAGTGTTGCAATCTAGTGGAGACATTCCTCGAAAACCCTTCCTGTGTGTGGGCAAACATTAACCTGCTGAAAAAGCTGGAAGTCCTACCATGAGAGGCAACACAATGTTCTGCACACAGCACTGAGCTGTTAGTGTCCCTTGTATCATTACTAGGGGTGACTGACTGTCACATGTGCTGGCTCCCCAGATCATCACATTTGTAGTTGCGGGCAATATGTAATTTTACGGCAAAGGCAGGATTGAAGCAATTATCAAGAGTCCTCCATACTTGAACCTAACTGTTGACGTATCCCACACAGTACCTGGGCTTGTCGCTAAAGACAATATGGTTCCAGTCGTGGCAGTCCAAGTTTCTCGTTCACACCACTGATGCAAATAAAGGTTTCCTTTTGCTAAGGTAATGGAAATGGTGCAGGCACAGACAAGGGTGTGTAATGAAGGTGTCACCTGTGTCTGGATAGTGGAAAATGAAACCGTGGATTAAGCTGTGCTCTCTACTAGTGGTCTGTCTGTGCCGTCTACGTGCAACACCTCCTAATGGCTAAATCAGAACAGCCCAAATGGCAGGCAATTTGTCAACGCGAGCATTCTGCTTATCTGAATTCAACAATGTGTTCCCTCTCAAAGTCTGTCAAATTGGTAAAAAGTCTTTGAGTGCATAGTAGAGGCATGTTTAGCAGTCAACAATCTCTCACCCAGAGGTACACTATCCAAGAGTAGGCTCCGAGTATATAATCAAACCACACCTGTAATCATTTACTTATGTGCCTGAGATATAGCTGCATAAGAGTTATCCACATTTTTATACTTTGATTGCACAATTGCAATTTAGAACTAATTTTCACTCATGTTTTTATATATTCTTTTGTATCTATTATGCCGTCCATTTAAAGGGAACCTGTCATCAACTTTATGCTGATCGTACTGAGGGCAGTATAAAGCAGTGACATAAATGCTGATTTCAGCGGTGTGTCACTCATGAGCTAAAAGTAAGTGGTTGTTGAGAACCAGCATCATAATCATTGCAGCCCAGGTCTAGAAAAGAGTCAAATCTACATGAGAAGAGTCATGGTTATTCATAATCTCCTGCTTTCTCGCCCATCTGGTGATGATTGGAAGTTGTCTCCTAGAGAGAAAGGGAGAAAACTAGGTAGAAGATGGTCAGTCATCAGCAGGAGGGCAGGGAGAGCAGGAATTTATAAATAACCATGACTCTTCTCATGAAGATTTGACTCTTTTCCAGGCCTAGTCTGCAATGTTTGTGATGTTGGTTCTCGGCAACCACTTACTTTTAACTTATAAATGACATATCACTGAAATCATCTCACCTCTCTGTACTTTATTCTGCCCTTAGTATGGGTAGCATAAAGGTGATGACAGGTTCCCTTTAAGGGTTTATCTGAGAGTATAAAATGCCCCCCAGATGGAATATACTTACCCTGGTCCCTGCACCGCCACTGCTGCTTCTCCCTGTGCACGGATAAAAACATCCGGTGTCGGGGGGGGGGGGGTTGGTGGTGAGCAGCCAATGGCAGACTGGGACGAGCCTCCCTAGCGTCACCCGCGATGCTAGGGAAACTCGTCTCCCATCCCCTCCCCCACCCGACATCGGATGTTTTCATCCGTGCACGGGGAGAAGCAGCAGAGGCGGTGCGGGGACCAGGAGTGGCGTAGGAAGCCTCCCTAGCGTCACCCGCGATGCTAGGGAAATTAGTCTCCCATCCCCTCCCCCACCCGACATCGGATGTTTTCATCCGTGCACGGGGAGAAGCAGCAGAGGCGGTGCGGGGACCAGGAGTGGCGTAGGAAGCGGGGTAAGTATATTCGGCGCATGGGGGAACATTTTATCTTGACTAACCCCTTTAACATTACATGTTTATCATGATTAGTTTTGTGGCAATATTCTTTTGCCGTCCCGCCCCTCTGTGAAATTGTGTATACAGTTTGACTCACTGTATGAAAATGCACCAGAGTCCCAGACATCCCCTCTCCCTCCGTCATCGACTTGCGCTCACTGTTTTGGACCATGTGATCATGCGCTTGCTAGCTCCTTCCTGTTTGTGCTGTAGACATGTTTTCCTGGGGCACGAGTAACATGTGCCATGTAAGTAGATGGTGAGTTCATTAAAGGGGTTGTCCGAGTTATGGAAAAATACATTTAGCACTGTAAATCTGATGGCCCATTGTTTACCTGCAATAACAACAATCTCTGAGGTTTTCCTCATGAATATCTGTGCCCCTCCCCCGATCTGCAAAGGGAGTGAATATAAATGCTGCCCTAAGTGAAATATCTGACTGCTGGGAGACTCAGCAGCATGTTGCATGTGTAGTCCCAGCTGTACAATGACACTGCTGATACATATAGGATCTTCCCACTATCTGTTCTTGTGCAATGCTCTGCAGAACTCCTCCAGTCTGTCAGCTCTGTGGCTACAGAATGACGAGGGAAGATACTGTGTCTCTTCATTGCCCGCAGCTACTCAGTAAAGCCTCCTGACCTGAGTGTGTGCTGCAGAAGGGGTTAAAGTTTCCTGAAGAATCCAGGGAGAGGGCAGGGGGGGCGAGGCCAGCACAGTGAAGTCTCCTGTGCAGACACAGACCTGCTCTCTTAAGCTTGTGCACAAAACATCATCGGAGCAGGGAGAGAAGTTGACATCACAGGTCATGGGACCCTCAGTGAAATCTGAGAAAGGGGCCACTGCAGATGAAGTAATGAATTGTAAACCCCTTATATTTGCCTAGTCAGAAACATACAAAGAACAAAAAAAAAAAAAATAATAACTTACTGACAACCCCTTTAATACTTCTGATGTGCATCTGGTGTACTTTTTTCAATTGGTCTTTCTTCCAAATAAATGGGCATTAGACAAAGGCATCTGCAGAAATGCTTGTTGATTGTGGATACAGCTTCCTCTTTTGACTTCAATCATAACTATGAACTAGTCAACCATAATCATGGGTCTATTTGATATTTTTAAAGGCTATGTACACCTTTAGGCTACATTCACACGTCCGTATGTGTGCACATCCTGGAAAACGGTCAGTTTTTCGCGGATCCGTTCCGCAAAAAGCTCCGTTTTTCCAGGACATCCGTTCCATTTTTCTGTAAAAAACGGAAAGGATGTATCCATATGTCATCCGTTTTTTGCGGATCCGCAAAAAACGGAAGGATGAATAACATCTTTTTTTTTCACCCCTCCTGGAACGGAATCCGCAAATACGGATGACATGCGGATGCCTTTCCGCATGTCTTCCGCATTTTTTGCGGATCCATAGACTTTCATTGTGCTACGGACCGCAATTCGGGAGAAAAGTAGGACAGGAGGATTTCTGTTTGCGGATCCGCAAAACGGAACGGAACAGATTAACGGATGCGGACAACATACGGTGCAATGTCCGCAGATTATCAGGACCCATTGAAATGAATGGATCCGCAAAATATCCGCAAAAACCGTCCGCAATTGCGGAACGGATGCGGATAGATTGCGGATGTTTTAAACGGACGTGTGAATGTAGCCTTAGAGTCAATTTTTTATGATTGCATTTAACTTATTTTTGGCAAAATTTTTTGTCATATTTTCAATTGGTCTTTATTAAAAAATATTGAGCTGTTAAGTCACAAAGGGTTAACTGTCTAGCTGGGTGACTGGTACTTTCACTTTGTGCCCATCATTTAATTACCCTTATCTGTAAACTACTGAGAGGTCATAAACACTTATTTAAAGGGGTTGTCCAAGTTATGGAAAAAAAATATAGCACTGTAAATCTGATGGGTAGCAATATATAACTAAGTTCAACAAGTTTTAGGCAAAAAAAAAAAACTATATTTCCTCATTTCCCTGGTTCTCTTCTGGCCTTTGTTTACATGCAGTAATAACAATCTCTGCCCCTCCCCCCTTCTCTGCAAAGGCAGTGAATATAAGTGCTGTGAGTACATGTCTGCCTGCTGGGATACTCAGCAGCATGTTGTTTGTGTAGGACTACAAGTCCCAGCTGTACAATGATCTTGGTGCATTTTTTTAATGAATGTATATGTATACATGGAACAAAAAAAGGAAAAGAAGCAGCACTCAAAAATGATGGGTGCAAAATCCCTCGATTGACCATAGACCAAGGTCTTTTGGATATAGTAGTAGAAAAGAAGGCAGCACTCCAAAAAACATTACTATACCTGTCCACAGTATGTGCCTGGTGTTGCAGCTGAGCTCCACTACGTTGGATGTGACAGAGCTGCAATACCAGACAAAACCAACATACAGGTGTGGCACTATTTGTGGAAGAAAACAGCCATGTTTTTTTTCTAATCCTGGACAACACCATTAAATTCAATGTTTGCATTATAGTTTTTAAAATGTATGGCACATGGTATATCTTACAAATATAAAAGGTATATACAGAAGCTGTAAATGTTTTTTTCACCACAGATTTTGTTGCATGTCCATAGTAAAATCTGCATATTACACAGATGCTAAGGGAGGTTTGCTGTAAATTTAACTCTTTGAAAATCTGTGGCGTGTCCTCAAATTTGCAGAGGAAAAGTCCTGCATACAATACTGTTGTCCTCATTTTTTGTTGTTGCTTAAAGGGGTTGTTTGTGACTGAATAAAATTTGCAGGGCGGCTGTAGAGGGGTTACAAGAAAACTAAAGTTCACCTTTTCAAAGTCAGACTGGAAATGGTGAGGTGTTGTATAAGGAAGCTACAATAGTAATGGTCGGCACTCGATCCAAATGTTTGCAGTGTGCGCTGGTAGGCAATTCCCAATATTGTCACATAAGTAGATCCACAAGATTGAAAAGAATTTTATTGCTGGGTATCTTCTTATGTGATAAATAAGCATGTGACCACTGTGGGCCAATCAATGGACTCAAGCAGTGATATGGCACTTTTTTTGCTTTTAACCACTTTCCAGTCATACTCCAAAATTTTATTCAGTCTTGGACAACCTCTTTCTTGTGGACTGAGGATAGCCACATGCTGAGGATTTAGGTGCAGATTCCTAACTATTGACCGCCAGTGCATGTGAATGCAATAGTTCATATCCCTTTTACATGCTCACAAAAATATTGCATTGAAGAGTATGCCTGCAGCAAAGAATTTGGGTGCATTGTATTAAAAGAGGTATGGACTCAGAAGACAGACGCAATATAACCACAAAGCTTTGGTGTGATCTCATCAGGAACATGCAGTTCAGTTCTTGGCACCAGTCAAAAGAAAGGATGCCTTGGAGCTGGAAAAAGTATAAAGAAGAGCAACTAAACTGATAAGGGGCATGGAGGGTCTATGCTATGAGGAAATATTAAAAGAATTAAACTTATTATGGGGGCATGACTAACCTATATAAATATACAAAAAATATATACAATAAACCATAAAAGAAATATGGTGAAAAGCTGTTTCATGTAAAATTTCCTCAAAAAACAAGGGGATACTCCATCTGGAAAAGAAAATATTCAGTCTCCAGAGGTGACAATGCTTCTTCACCATAAGAGCTGTGGATTAGTCTGCCTCAGGAGGTGGTCACGGCAGGAAGAGTTGGAGGTTTTAAAAGGGCTTAGATAAATTCTTAGAATCACACGTGTATGTTCATGTATATGTGCAGAATTCTGGCTTCTCACTCCTCCTAATTTGCATGCCTTTGTTGCAATTAGACATATACTTACTATGTAATAACGAATGCATGTGGATTTTAAGTTCACTACTGCCACCAATTAGCTGAAGTACAATGGGGTTAAATGTGCAGATGGATTTGACACAAACATTATTTTATTAAAAAAACACAGCAGATATGCCACTGGCTTAACCATCTGGGATTCCAAGATGAAAAGATGTACGTCTGTTGTGTCAATGCATAGTGTAAAACTCCCATAGATCTGTATTGCACGTAACTGTCATCAGTCATTCTAAGCTGAATGTGCCTGCACTCATCAGATCGCAGATATTACACGGCTTAAGGCCTGGCAAGTACCAGCTTGGAAGACTTGGCTGGGAATCCCTGGTTCCTGTGCCCTCCTCTGCATCTAGAGGAAAGAAGTTTTCTACATCAACACAGAAAAGGATTCTTTACTGTAAGAGCAATGAGACTATGGAACTATGGAGGTGGTGATTGTGAATATGGGCCTGGAGGTATTTATGGAGTGTAATATTACAGGTTATAGTTATTAGATTTCTGCAGAAGTTATTGATCCAGGGAGTTATTCTGATTGCCTAATTGGAGTTGGAATGGAATTTTTTCCCCTAAAATGAGGAAAATTGGCTTCTATCTCATGAAGGTTTTTTGCCTTCCTCTGGATCAACTTGCAGGATAACAGGCTGGACGTATGTCTTTTTTTTAACCTTAGAAGCTATGATACTATGTCATGTGACAACAGCAGATCACAAAATGTTCACACTATGGGGGAGATTTATCAAAACTGGTGTAAAGGAAAACTGGCTAAGTTGCTCATAGCAACCAATCAGATTCCAGCTTTCATTATTCAGAGCTCCTTTAGAAAATGAAAGGTGGAATCTGATTGGTTGCTATGGGCAACTAAACCAGTTCTACTTTACACCAGTTTGATAAATTTCCTCCTATAATCTCTATACAAGCAAGGCAATCTTTAGATGTTAAAGGGGTTTTCCAGGATTTTACTACTGATCACCTATCCTGATAGGTCACCAATATCTGATATCTGACAATCAGCTGTTTGTGAAGGCACCGGAGCTCTGTGGCCTTCTCTGTGCTTATCAAGCACAGTGCTGTACATTGTATAGCGGCTGTGCTTGGTATCGCAGATGTTCAGCCTTCACTTCAATGCGGCTGAGTGCGATACCAAGCACAGCCAATATATGTACTGCGTTGTGCATGGTTAAGCACAGGAGCGCAGGTGACTTCTCATACAGCTGACTGGCGGAAGTGCCGGGTGTCAGACCCCCACCAATGAGATAATGATGACCTATCCTGTGGATGGGTCATCAGTAGTAAAATCCTGGAAAACCCCTTTAATGTGTGGGTTATGAAACTATTTACATGCTCAAATGGCATGCAAACCTACACAAAAACTTACCATGAGGGAGGCTAGAGACATAAATCCAATCAGGTTGTTCCAGAGCTTGTCAATATCTTTTAACAAGAACTGCAGTTTCTCACTGCACACTGCAGTAGATTTTATACCCAATTCAACTCGCTTGGTTACCCTGTAAACCTCAATCACACCTGGATAAAGCAAAACAACAGAATGGGTAAAGCACTCATTGGGCTGACAGATTTTTACAAGGTGCATAAAGAAACAGTTATGCTATCCAACATAATTATGATTTTAAAGAGTACCTGTCACCTATACACACGTCTGTTTTAGTAACTACTTGCATTTCCCATACAATCTGGAGCACCTTTTCATATAACTATGTTGTGCCATTCCTCTATTATTCCTGCTAAAGGTTTATGAATTAATTTCTAGCTGGGTGTTACCAGTGTGATATTGTGAGCACTGATTGGACAGTGCCATGTGCAAGGACACAATAGCAACTGGTAACACCCAGTTGACAACTGATTCATAAACTTTTAACAAGAACGTTTTGCGGTTGCCAAGTGAATAAAAGGTTGATAAATTCATATAGACATGTATCACATACAGCATAAAGAAAAGAAACAATCACTCCTCAGCGTTGGCCATTGTTCAAGATGGTAGAGCATGCAAGAGACAAGGTAGTTCTCGCAAAGATCACATTAATCAGGCATGTACAAGGTGATAGGGCATGACACAGTGCACTGTGACATGCATATACAGTGAACAGCAACATTTTTTTTTTCCATTGATGGTAGTAGTAGCAGCAAATGAGGGTTTGTTTTTTTTCCAAGTTGAGATTAGTTGAGGTTTTCCAATGGCACCATTTTGGGTGTAAATCTTTCTGGGAGGTTGTAAAAAATATTTGACCATTGATTTTGTGTTTGTGCTGTTCATTGTCTGTGAATACAATTACAATGATGTCAAGTATATAGTTTTTTTTTAATTTGTCTATTTCTGTCAATGTATTCACACGAGTGTTTGTTTGACAATTTTGGGGTACATATCTTACTGATTAACTGTTATTAACTCTTCAGGGACCGTAATGAAAAAAAAAAAAAGCAGTTCTGCCCTGTCAATCTGTCTAGCTGTCTAGATGCTGTGGTCTGTGATGTAAAAAAAAAAAAAAAAAAACACAAAAAAAACGTAGAACTACCTTTTGTGCTAAATCACAAGTATCTGGTTATTAAAGTATTTTCAGGTCTGGTCATTAAGGGGATATCACCTAGCCCTACCTGTGCTACATCATAATCGCATTACAAAGTCTCCACAGTAGCATGCATAATGCACAAAATGTGCCTCCAAAGGGAATGTACTGTCAGAAAATGACCTATTGCTAGTATCATGTTTTTATATTAAAGGGGTTCTGTCACCAAAAATGTCACTATTAAACAGGCTGACATTATAAATGTTCAAATGTCACCTGAATTTAAATCTGCTATTTATATTTCTAGTGTGCCCTCGTTTTTCTGTAATTTCAACTTTTATTATATGCTAATTAGCCTCTAAGAGCAATGCGGGGGGGTGTTACACCTGCTCCTAGAGGCTCCGTTTGCCCACCTCATGTAACGCCCTTCTCCTCTTGATTGAAAGGGCCAGGCAGTGTTGATCTTCTCCTGCCGGCCTGTTCAGCATTCGGTGCAGGCACAGTGATTGATGGACGCTCGCTGGCTGCTGGCTTAACTCACTGTGCCTGCGCCGAATACTGAACGCAGGCGCGAGATTTACAGGGCAGACAGGGTAGGCAGGAGGAGATCAATGCTGCCCCGCCCTGTTAATCAAGAGGAGAAGGGCATTACATGAGGTGGGCAAACAGAGCCTCTAGGAACAGGTGCAATGCCCCCCCCCACTCCCGCTCCTAGAGGCTAATTAGCATATAATAAATTACAGAAAAACGGGGGCAAAGTGGAAAAAATAAATAGCAGATTTAAATTCAATTGACATTTGCACATTTATAATGTCAGCCTGTTTAATGTTGACATTTTTGGTCACAGAAACCCTTTAACCCCTTCCCGCTATATGACGAGTATACACGTCATGGAGCACTGCTATTTAGCGCTCCATGACAAGTATACCCGTCATTACATTAAACTGTCACCATGTCTGCTGACATGGTGACAGCGCTGAGACCCCGGCTGTTACTTACAGCCAGGGGTCTCAGCTTACCAGCCCGGGACCAATGGGGGCGGTCCCGGGCTAGCGATCGCTGTGATTGGCTATTCTGTACAGACTAGCCAATCACAGCGATCCTGCTGCTTTTTATTTTAAAATAAATAAATAAATAAATAAATTGATCTTCTATATATATATATATATATATATATATATATATATATATATATATATATATATATATATATATATCCCCCCCCACCCCAGATCGCTATTTTCAGATGGCCAGGGGGGGTGTAATGTGCGGCGGCAGCGCCGCCGCAATGATATTTCAGGATGGCCGAGCGGAGCAGAGTATCAGCATACAGCTGATACTCTGCTTCAAACTGCTGACATCGGTGCTGGCACCGATGTCAGCAGTTTAACCCCTTCCATGCCACGGTCCGTAGGGACCGCGGCATGGAAAGGGTTAACAGGGGGAGGGAGCACCCTCCCCCTCCTATCGGGCGCTGCGGTGCGCTGGCAGCGCCGATGGTGTGGGCTGAAGAGAGGGAGGAAGCTCCCTCCCCCTTCCATCGGGACGCTGCTGTGCTCTGGCAGCGTCCCGATGGTTACCATGGCAACCAGACGCTTTCCTGAGAAGGCTTAGACTGAGTGACAATACACTACAGTACACTATATAGTGTACTGTAGTGTATTATAGAACAATCAGATCCACTGGTTCTTCAAGAACCAAGTGGGTCTGAGTCTAAAAAAAAGTGTAAAAAAAAGTTAAAAAAAAAAGTTAAAAAAAATCCTATTTTTCCCCCCATACTTAAATTTGAAATTAGTAAAAAAAGAAAAAAAATATCCCAATCATGTTAGGTATCGCCACGTTCGTAATAACCTGCTCTACAAAAATATCACATGCCCCGACCCCTCAGGTGAACACGGTAAAATAAATAAAATAAAAACAGTGTAAAAAAAGCCATTTTTGTCACTTTATATCACAAAAAGTACAATCACAAGCGATCAAAAAGGCGTATGCCCCTCAAAATAGTACCAATCTAACCGTCACCTCTTCCCGCAAAAAATGAGCCCCTACCTGAGACAATTGCCCAAAAAATAAAAAAACTACAGCTCTCAGACAAGGGACAGACTAAAACATGATTTTTTTTGTTTCAAAAATGATATTATTGTGTAAAACTTAAATAAATAAAGAAAACTACACATGTTAGGTATTGTCACGGCCGTAAAAACCTGCTCTATAAAAATATCACATGAGTTAACCCCTCAAGTGAACACAGTAAAAAAAAAAATAAAAACAGGGTCAAAAAAGCCATTTTTTGTCACTTTACATCACAAAAAGTGCAATCGCAAGCGATCAAAAAGGCGTATGCCCCTCAAAATAGTACCAATCTAACCGTCACTTCTTCCCTCAAAAAATGAGCCCCTACCTGAGACAATTGCCCAAAAAATAAAAAAACTACAGCTCTCAGACAAGGGACAGACTAAAACATGATTTTTTTGTTTCAAAAAAGATATTATTGTGTAAAACTTAAATAAATAAAGAAAACTATACATGTTAGGTATCGCCACGTCCGTAAAAACCTGCTCTATAAAAATAGCACATGATCTAACCTGTCAGATGAACACTGTACAAAAAAAAAAAAAAACTGAGCCAGAACAGGCATTTTTGGATACCTTGCCTAACAAAAAGTGTAATATAAAGCGATCAAAAATCATATGTACCCCAAAATAGTATCAATAACACTGTCACCTTATCCCTTAGTTTCCAAAATACAGGCACGGTTTGGTTGTTTCTACTGTAGGGGTGCATCAGGGGGGCCTCAAATGGGACATGGAGTCTGAAAACCAATCCAGCAAAATTTGCCCTACAAAAAACATCTGGCGCACCTTTCCTTCTGCGCCCTGCTGTGTGCCCATACAGCAGTTTACTACCACATGTGGGGTGTTTCTGTAAATCGCAGAATCAGGGTAATAGTTTTTGAGTTTTGTTTGGCTATTAACCCTTGATGTGTTACAGGAAAAAATGGATTAAAATGGAAAATCTGCCAAAAAAAGTGAAATTTTGAAATGTCATCTCCATTTTCCTTTAAATCTTGTGGAATACATAAAGGGTTAACAAAGTTAGTAAAATTTGTTTTGAAAACCTTGAGGGGTGTAGTTTATAAAATGGGGTCATTTATGGTGGTTTCTATTATGATAGCCCCACAAAGTGACTTCAGAACTGAACTGTTGCTTCAAAAAAATGGTTTTGGAAAATTTCTTAAAAATTTTAAGAATTACTTCTAAAATTCTAAGCCTTCTAACGTCCCCAAAAAATAAAATTACATCTACAAAATGATGGTAACATAAAGTAGACATATGGGAAATGTAAAGTAATAACTATTTTGTGAGGGATCACTATCTGCCTTAAAAGCATAGAAATTCAAAGTTTGAAAATTACAAATTTTTCCAAATTTTCTGTAAATTTAGGATTTTTTTAATAAATAAAGGCAATTTATATTGACTCAAATTTACCATTGTCGTGGAGTACAATGTGTCACAAGAAAACAAACAATCTCAGAACGGCTTGGATAAGTAAAAGTGTTTCAAAGCTATTACCACATAAAGTGACACGTCATATTTCCAAAATTTGGCCTGGTCCTTAAGGTGAAAAAATGGCTATGTCATGAAGGGGTTAAACATGTTTTTATTTTGAAGTTTAAAATTTAACAGGATTGGTGGTGGTCCCAGCAGTAAGATGCCTATGTCAATTCGTTATCCTCTATTCTGGGGCATACAGAACATCATAAAGGGAGGTTTCCCTTAAAGGCTATGTACACCTTTGGGGCCATTTTAATAATTGCATTGTACTTTAAGCTAAAAAATCATTTTTTCAATTGGTCTTTATTAAAAAATATAAAAATCCTTTTATTGTACATAGCAGAGATGCTCTACTAGCTGCCTGTGGATTTTATGTCTTTTCCGTCAGTTGGAGAGCTGACGGACTGCTTATCTCTGCTCTATTACATTATAAATGCTCTTTATAGCTCAATCCTTATCTTACTGGTAAGAATGTGGCTTAAATAAGTGTTTATGACTAGAGATGAGCGAGCATGCTCGGGTGGAATTTGCGTGTGCTTTTTCAAATCTGCACGCTAATTCATACGCGGATTTTAGTATGTACACTATTAGTGTACATACTAAAATATGCGTATGAATTAGCGTGCAGATTTGAAAAAGCGCACGCAAATTCCACCCGAGCATGCTCGCTCATCTCTATTTATGACCTCTTAGTAAATTAGAACTAAGGGTTATTAGATGACCGGCACAAAGTAAAAGTACCAGTCACACAGTTCGAAAAACAGTTAACCCTTTGTGACAGAATGGCTCAATATTTTTAATAAAGGCCAATTGAAAATATGATTTTTAGGCAAAAATTTGTAAAATGCAATTATAAAAAATATTGCCTATAAGAACAAGAATGGAGAGTCTGCCTGTGCAGGGGAAATGCCTGGCTTCTTGCAGCTTCCCTTTGAAAAGAAAAATCAGCTGTTTGTTGAGGGTGCTAGAAATGGAATCCATAGCAGGCAGATGACCATCTCGGCTATCAAAATATATTACTTTGTCAAAATCATTATTCATAGCACAAATGTCTGTAGAACATTTAAAGGGAAACCACATACTTTCCCATGTGACTTACCCTGCAATGATAATGTCTGCAGGGTAGGGTGGGCAGGGTTTTAGAACAACAAGCGGATAATATTAGCTAGGTTTGGGAGGAATTTTCTGTGTAATTCTCCTTTAAATACATACAATTTGGGAATCAATTCAATTTGTCATTTTAAGTTCCTTTCAAATATCCATTGAATCTTACCTAACAGATATTCCATTCCATGAGCAGATTGGATAACTTCAGTACAAACAGAGGAACTACTTATTCCATTGAGAGCATCATTGGCTTTCTTAATGACCTAAGAAATAAAAATCATATGTATTCATCGTTATAAATATGTGATTGCAAGACAATGAACATTCTTCGCAATTAGAGGTGCTTTTCAGTATGGATTAGTTCTTTCAATTAATTTTAATATTTTTCCATATTTGTTCCTAAAAGCCTGCAAGCAAAATGTAGAGTACTGTTTACAGAAGTCTATAGTCTGCAAACAACATTCTCCACCTGAGAAATGGATTTATTATGGGGTTGATCTATGTAATCCCTTAATAGCAAATTATATGGACACCTTTGGGGGCATTTCTTTATTACTGCATTCTACTTATTTTGCAACAAAAAAAAATTTCTACAGTTTTTCTTCTATAGCCTTCACTTTTAGTGTATCTGCTGACTATTGCTTCCCTCTACTCAGTGACTGGACTGGTGGCTTATTTTTGAACTGAAGCTGATAAGAATTTGGCTATGAAGGGTTTTATGACCTGTTAGGGAAGTACAGATAAAGGCTACAGGATCTGAGTCACTGTGAAGCAGAAAGCAACAGTCTGTAGATGTAGCTATAGAGGAAAACTTCGGAATATATTTAATAAAGATAAAAGGATTTTTAGCCCAAAATGAGTAGGACGCAATGTTAAAGAATATCTCCACAAATGTGCCCAAAGCCTTTAAACTCAAAGCACTTTAAACTTCAACATGTTACTGCCTAACATCAGAGATAGTTTTGAAATGATTAGGCTAGAGTACAATAGTCTTTGCTTATACACCTTACTTCTTGATGTGAAAAACACATTATAGTACATTACTAGTATCCTCAAACAATATGGAAACATCTGCATGATAATGTAAAAAAAAAATACACTGCAAGTACAATGAAAATATTAAATGGTGGTTTTGCAAACAAGTGGTTGCAATTAGAGATGATATGCCGTTACTTGCTGATGGGACCATAGATCTGAGTGTACTTGTAGACCATAGACTAAATAACTGCATTAATGTCAATCAGCTAGACCAACAGGACACTGTGTATTTAAAGGGGTTGTCCAAGTTATTTTTTTGTTCTTTATATGTTTCTAACTTGTCAGGTATAACAACTTTCCCATATACTTTGTGTTTCCAAAGCTGCTGGTTTCTCAGAGTTGACTCAGGGTCACATGACCTGTGATGTCACCTTATCTCTCTGCTCTGTGATGTTTCAAGCCTCAGAGTTCAGATAACAGTCTGTACATGAGACTTCACTGGCCACGCCCCCTTCCTTTGCCGGCTGCTATCTGCTCTCCCTGGTTTCCTTCAGATAAAACATTAACCCCTTCAACCAGAACACACTGAGGGCTCAAGGCTTTACAACAAATAGTAGCTGCAGCAGTGAGAGGAGACAAATGCTGGGCAAGGAGCTATTGGAATTGTACAAGAACAGGTAGGGAGAATTTCCTGTGTGTATCAGCAGTGTCATTGTACAGCTGGGACTTGTAGTCCTACACATACAACATGCTGCTGAGTATTCCAGCAGGCAGACATGTCAATCAGCACTTGTATTCATTCCCTTTGTAGAGAGGGGGGGGGGGGGGAGAAGGGGGAGGGGCTGAGATTGTTGTTATTGCATGTAAACAAAGACCAGAAGAGAACCAGGGAAATTAGGAAATATGGATTTTTTTGCCTAAAACTTGCTTAACTTGGTTATATATTGCTGCCCATCAGATTTACAGTGCTATTTACAGTGCTACCTAAAACCGGAGTTGGAAAAGGCACAAAAAGGATAAAAACCTGATAAGGATCCATTCACATCTAGTTTGTGAAGAAACCCTGACATATAAGTTAGGCCTCGTATATTGGTATTGAAAAATTAATAAGGAGCCAATATGTACATTCACATTTTTCACTGCTTGGTTCCAGTGGTTACGACCACCCTGTATTGCAGCATCAGTGGCAGTGCTTGCACACAACAGGAAAAACCTCTGGCCTTTCTGGTGGTGGGGACTGTGGGAGTGTGCATATGTGTGCATGCACAGCAGCTCCCGTCCCGGTCACCTCGTATCTGCGCTGCAGTGGTGGCCATAACTTTTGGTTATAAGCAGTGTATAATATGATGGAAAAGTGAGACAACATCTTTAAAGGGATTCTGTCAGCTAGTTTAAGCCTATAGAGATGAGGACATGGGCTGCTAGATGGCCACTAGCCCGTCCACAATATACTTTTTCCATTGCTCTGTGTGTCCTTATTTAATCTAAAAAACTATTTTATTCATATGCTAATTGTGGTTATAAGGAGCCCAAGGGGCGGTTACCAATGTTCCTGGATCCCAGGATCCCACTGTGAAGGAGCCCAGCACCGCCCCGCATCCTCTGATCTCCTCCTTGCTCCCCCGACTTCACGCATTCAGAGCGCCGTAATCTCGTGCATGCACGAGTACGCCGCTTGTCAGTGCTGGTAAACTGTTCCTTCCCTGTGCTGGCATCAGCATCAGGGAACGAACTGCACATGCGCGAGATGGCACAGCGCTCTGAATGCGTGAAGTCGGGGGAACAAGGAGGAGATGAGAGGATGCGGGGCAATGCTGGGCTCCTTCACAGTGGGCGCGGCTGGGATCCAGGAACATTGGTAATCGCCCCTTGGGCTCCTTATAACCACAATTAGCATATGAATAAAATCGTTTTTTAGACTAAAGGACACACAGAGCAATGGGAAAAGTATATTGTGGACGGGCTAGTGGCCATCTAGCAGCCCATGTCCTCATCTCTATAGGCTTAAACTAGCTGACAAAATCCCTTTAAAGGGAATTATGTTAGTGCATAAGGATATGAAGAAGCATTAAAGGCACAGACAAACATACTTACTTGTAAGGCACTTTCTAAGCAACGTTGCCATTCATAAGCATATCTTTCACTCTCCTAATAAAATGATAGAATTATTAAATATAATAAGAATGCAGAATATTTTCCATGTTAAAATGATTCACTGTCTAAATGGTTTGTATAGGTTTATACAGACAGTGTTGGGGAAAAACATTTCCTAAATTTCTCACATGGCTGCACATTTAAAGGGGTATTCTGATAAAGTAACTGAGTTTTTTTTAAAAACTGCATTAAGGCTGCAAGCGGTGACCCAACCAGAAACCATACCTATACATCTTGTTCTTGTAGGATGCAAGCATCTAACGAGTAGGTCCCGTCTATCAGAAACCACCTTGTCAATTGGTAGATAGGCCTGAAATATTTTGATCAATAATATGCGCTAAGAGCTTTTACTTTGCCTCATAGTAAGTATAGCATTTTTTGCAATTTACCTTTTTCTACATATTTACCCTTTATTTGATTCTTAGTGCATATAGTGGTGTGCTGCTACTTTTAGTTCTACACATACATACAGTACAGACCAAAAGTTTGGACACACCTTCTCATTCATAGTAACATAGTTTGTAAGGCCGAAAAAAGACATCTGTCCATCCAGTTCAGCCTGTTTTCCTACAAGTTGATCCAGGGGAAGGCAAAAAACCCTGTGAGGTAGAAGCCAATTTTCCTCACTTTAGGGGGAAAAATTCCTTCCCGACTCCAGTCAGGCAATCAGAATAACTCCCTGGATCAACGACCCCTCTCTAGTAACTATAACCTGTAATATTATTACCCTCCAGAAATACATCCAGGCCCTTCTTGAACTCTCTTAGTGAACTTACCATCACCACCTCCTCGGGCAGAGAGTTCCATAGTCTCACTGCTCTTACCGTAAAGAATCCTCTTCTATGTTTATGTACAAACCTTCTTTCCTCCAGACGCAGAGGATGTCCCCTCGTCATGGTCACTGTCCTCGGGATAAATAGATGATGGGAGAGATCTCTGTACTGACCTCTGATATATTTATACATAGTTATTAGATCTCCCCTCAGTCGTCTTTTTTCTAAAGTGAATAAGCCTAATTTTGATAATCTTTCTGGGTACTGTAGTCCACCCATTCCAGTTATTACTTTAGTTGCCCTCCTCTGAACCCTCTCCAGCTCTGCTATGTCTGCCTTGTTCACAGGAGCCCAGAACTGTACACAGTACTCCATATGTGGTCTGACTAGTGATTTGTAAAGTGGCAGGACTATGTTCTCATCACGGGCATCTATGCCTCTTTTGATGCAACCCATTATCTTATTCAAAGAGTTTTCTGTATTTTTAGGACTATGAAAATTGCAGATTCACACTGAAGGCATCAAAACTATGAATTAACACATGTGGAATTATATACTTAACAAAAAAGTGTGAAACAACTGAAAATATGTTTTATATTCTAGGTTCTTCAAAGTAGCCACATTTTGCTTTGATTACTGCTTTGCACACTCTTGGCATTCTCTTGATGAGCTTCAAGAGGTAGCCACCTGAAATGGTATTCCAACAGTCTTGAAGGAGTTCCCAGAGATGCTTAGCACTTGTTGGCCCTTTTGCCTTCACTCTGCGGTCCAGCTCACCCCAAACCATCTCGATTGGGTTCAGGTCTGGTGACTGTGGAGGCCAGGTCATCTGGCGTAGCACCCCATCACTCTCCTTCTTGGTCAAATAGCCCTTACACAGCCTGGAGGTGTGTTTGGGGTCATTGTCCTGTTGATAAATAAATGATGGTCCAACTAAATGCAAACCGGATGGAATAGCATGCCGCTGCAAGATGCTGTGGTAGCCATGCTGGTTCAGTATGCCTTATTATGAATAAATCCCCAACAGTGTCACCAGCAAAGCACCCCCACAACATCACACCTCCTCCTCCATGCTTCACGGTGGGAACCAGGCCTGTAGAGTCCATCCGTTCACCTTTTCTGCGTCGCACAAAGACACAGTGGTTGGAACCAAAGATCTCAAATTTGGACTCATCAGACCAAAGCACAGATTTTCACTGGTCTAATGTCCATTCCTTGTGTTCTTTAGCCCAAACAAGTCTCTTCTGCTTGTTGCCTGTCCTTAGCAGTGATTTCCTAGCAGCTATTTTACCATGAGGGCCTGCTGCACACAGTCTCCTCTTAACAGTTGTTGTAGAGATGTGTCTGCTGCTAGAACTCTGTGTGACATTGACCTTGTCTCTAATCTGAGCTGCTGTTAACCTGCGATTTCTGAGGCTGGTGACTTGGATGAACTTATCCTCCGCAGCAGAGGTGACTCTTGGTCTTCCTATCCTGGGGCGGTCCTCATTTGAGCCAGTTTCTTTGTAGCACTTGATGGTTTTTGCAACTGCACTTGGGGACACTTTCAAAGTTCTCCCAATTTTTCAGGCCCACTGACGGACCTTCATTTCTTAAAGTAATGATGGCCACTCGTTTTTCTTTACTTAGCTGCTTTTTTCTTGCCATAATACAAATTCTAACAGTCTATTCAGCTGTGTATGCACCTGACTTCTGCCCAACACAACTCATGGTCCCAACCCCATTTATAAGGCAAGAAATCTCACTTATTAAACCTGACAGGGCACACCTGTGAAGTGAAAACCATTTCAGGTGACTACATCTTGAAGCTCATCAAGAGAATGCCGGGAGTGTGCAAAGCAGTAATCAAAGCAAAAGGTGGCTACTTTGAAGAACCTAGAATAGAAGACATTATTTACAGTTGTTTCACACTTTTTTGTTAAGTATATAATTCGACATGTGTTAATGCATAGTTTTGATGCCTTCAGTGTGAATCTACAATTTTTATAGTCATGAAAATACAGAAAACTCTTTGAATGAGAAGGTGTGTCCAAACTTTTGGTCTGTACTGTATAACCAGAGTTTCATTTTACCTTGCAATTAGAGTTGAGCGAACGTGCTCGTAACGAGCAGTGTAGTGCTCGGATCCCCTGCGCTCACATGGGCGCAGCCATCCGGATCTGTCCTCCTCACCCGACTGCAACCCGACTCGTGTGTCATACCAAACGGATCCGCCCCCATTGACTTACAGTCAGGTGAGGACGGATCCGGATGCCTGTGGCCATGCGAGCGCAGGGGATCCGAGCACTACAGTGCTCGTTACGAGCACATTCACTCAACTCTACTTGCAATCCATTTGTTTAACTCCTGTGTGAGCCTGCAACACACTGAGAATATCACGGTGCCTGATCTTCCTATACAAAACTACAATTCCCACAGTCCCTAGCTTTCTTGCTGTGAGTTTCTGTTTGTTCATGAGTGTTGATGTTTATTCAATGGCTGCTTGATATTCCAGCCCAGTCATGCCCCCTCTACTCAGTAATCAGCAGCACACTAACATTCAGCTGGAGGCTAAAGGCTCAGAACTACAGGTCGATGCCATGGTAACTTATGAGGAGCACAGTGGGTAGCAGAGGAATTAAACTACTTTTATAACTACTGAACGGTATATACGCAAAACTGACATTATATTAGGTAATTATTGATGATGAATTAGTCTAAAACATTATAAGTTATATTTATGTTAACCGGAATACCCCTTGAATAAGAACCTTTGTTTGGGGTCAGTATTGGGCCCTATTCTCTTCAATATATTTATTAATGATCTTGTAGAAGGCTTGCACAGTAAAATATCAATTTTTGCAGATGACACTAAACTATGTAAAGTAATTAACACAGAAGAGGACAGTATACTGCTACAGATGGATCTGGATAGACTGGAGGCTTGGACAGAGAAGTGGCAAATGAGGTTTAACACTGACAAATGTAAGGTTATGCACATAGGAAGGAATAATGCAAGTCACCAGTACATACTAAATGGTAAAACACTGCATAACACTGACATGGAAAAGGACCTAGGAATTTTAGTGAACAGCAAACTAAGCTGCAGAAACCAGTGTCGGACAGCTGCTACCAAGGCCAATAAGATGACGGGTTGCATCAAAAGGGGCATAGATGTCCGTGATGAGAACATAGTCCTTCCACTTTATAAATCACTAGTCAGAACACACATGGAGTACTGTGTACAGTTCTGGGCTCCTGTGAACAAGTCAGACATAGCAGAGCTGGAGAGGGCTCAGAGGAGAGCAACTAAAGTAATAACTGGAATGGATGGACTACAGTACCCAGAAAGATTATCAAAATTAGGATTATTTACTTTAGAAAAAAGACGACTGAGGGGAGATCTAATAACTATGTATAAATACATCAGGGGTCACTTCAGAGACCTCTCCCATTATCTATTTATCCCCAGGACTGTGACTGTGACGAGGGGACATCCTCTGCGTCTGTAGGAAAGAAGGTTTGTACACAAACATAGAAGAGGATCTTTATGGTAAAAGCAGTGAGACTATGGAACTCTCTGCCTGAGGAGGTGGTGATGGTAAAATAGTTTAAGAGGGGCCTGGATGTATTTCTGGAGTGTAATAATATTACAGGTTATAGTTACTAGAGATGGGTCGTTGATCCAGGGAGTTATTCTGATTGCCTGATTGGCGTCGGGAAGGAATTTTTCCACCTAAAGTGGGGAAAATTGGCTTCTACCTCACAGGGGTTTTTTGCCTTCCTCTGGATCAACTTGCAGGATAACAGGCCGAACTGGATGGACAGATGTCTTTTTTCTGCCTTATAAACTATGTTAATGTTACTTTGTTTAAAAATCCAAGACCATTTAGATGACAAATCATTATTGTATTTATAATAAATGGTACAAGGTTATCAAACTGATGTCACTAAACAATCAAAGGAAATTCCAGAAGAGAAAACAAGTATTAGGGGGGAAATTTATCATTAGGAGAATATTTGAAGTCAGTTTTGCTTCAGTCTGTGTTGGAGTACTTTGTGCCACATTTATCAAATGTCACAGGTTTGATAAATTTGGCTTGTCCTTAAACCTAAACACTTCTGTCTAGAGAAGGTCCTCCACTTTTCCTACTCCACCCTCCTCCTGGAGTGAGATTGCGACTTATTTGCAACTTTTTAAAAAAGTCTGAATGATAAATCTGAAATGAAACTCATTAACATAGCTAACCACACCCACCTTTCCACCCATATTACAAAACTGGAGTGAGTGGTGTACACATGCAAAAAGTCGCAAAATTTTGCGCAAGTGTAAAAAGTCGCAAATTTTTGCGCAATCGCATAAATTTTGCGCACAGGACTTTTTGATGCCAGAATTCTGGAGTGAAGGTACGATAAATCAGGGCCTTAGTTTGTAAAATATGTAAGAACAGGAAACAGGAAGGAGCAAATACGTTTTCACAAAACTGCATATAAATGTGAACAGTTTAGTCTTCACCTCCACTTCTCCTGTAAGATCTTTGTACTTGTCTCTGATTACAGGTAAAGTAGGTTTCTCAGTAACAGTATGAGAGTGGTCTCTGAAAGGTTGCTCCACGACAGGTGGAATTCGGTTTACTTCTTTGTCTCCAAGACTATGGCTCCTCTTATGAGATCCTGTATGGATATATGTCAGAAAACTGAATGCACAAACTAATAACATACTACAGACTGCCTGGTTTAGGACTAAAATGCACCTGACAAAACTTCATATGTTACATGACAAATCTAATTTAATAAACATTACATCTTTCATACACACCAAACCATTTTATTGCTTACATGCCATGGAAAAAATTGTGAGAGTTAAGACTCATTTAGACAACCGATATTTAAGTCTGCAACTGTGGGGCCATTCACTTTGTTCTATTATGGGTTGGACGCACAGAGCAAGAGGCCTTCGTAACATACTACTTATTCTCTCACATTATGCAAGGAAAAGCAGAGGAATATCTCCATGCAGATTACCTTTATTGAATGGGGCTAATGCTACTGCAGATACGCAAAAAATCTAACTCCACTACAGAAATTCATGAGTCAGCCTCACGCTTCTGCCTTGGATCCTCTATTAAATCTGGAATGTGTCAAGATACCTTTTCAGTTAATTTTACACATAGACCTATCAGAATGTCTTCTACAAGTAGAACATGAGAAGCTGATTTTCAAATAAAGTTAATTTAAAAAATTCCAGATTTAAAATGTTGTTCAATCATCAAATCAATGGCAACTGAATGCACAAACTGTATAATCAAACTCCTTTCAAGAAATGACCAACTAACTATGAGCTGCATGTGGACTTCTGATATCCAATGTTCTACATAATCTTAACTACATGATAGTAAATCTATAACCAAGTATACACACCAACTACAAGAGTGAATCCCACATACCTTGAGCACAAAGATCCAATGTTTCAAGCTCGGTCTTAATCATTTCTTCACTTGATTTCACTTTTCCTTGAGATGTGGCCAAGAGAAAGTCAAATTTACTTATTTTTGGTTTTTCACTTTGGAATTCTCCAAAATCATCATTTCGGAACTCTAAAGCAACAGTAGGGTCTGATGTGGTAATGGTGTTGTTACTGGGTGCCAGTGAAACTGAAGAAATACTGAGACCACTCAAAATGTTGTTGTTTACCTTTTCAGTACAGCCCTTTGAGCTTGCACCATCTTCTGAAGCTTGGATGTCACCGGAAAAAGTAGTTACCTTTGATATGGTTGTCATAGTGAGATTTTCACCACTTCCAAAGGAGGTTTCCTTTTTTGCAAACAAAGCAGTGGAAGAGCCTGCACTGTGATTAGGGCTGAAAAAAAAGTCAGGCTGTTTTTTGGTTGCGTGTACGTTGTCCTCTGACCAGTCAGAAATTGTCAAACTGCTTAGTAGGGAGCAATTGTTGTCACTCGAGTCTTTAAAATCATCTACATGCAAAATGACAAAAAAAAGAACGAATATGTAGGATACTGCTAAAATTACAAAAACCACTACCATGTAGTGGCAGAAATCATCACAACAACTTACATCTACAGCATATGCATTTCTCTTCTAATACTTGTTACCGAGACACTAAGGTGTAAAGAAAATACTCACCTGACTGATTCCCTGCCACTCCCATTCTGACATTTTAAAGGTTAAAGGGTTTCTGTCACCAGAAATACCCAAATTAAACTGGCTGACATTAGCGATGTGCTTATCTCAGCTGCACCTAACTAGCCTTTCCTTAGTTTTATACATGCCCCCATTACTCCATAAGTGTAATTTTTATAATATGCTAATTAGCCTCTAGGAGCAGGGGGGCTCCGTTCTCCCACCTCTTTCACCTCCCTCTCCCTTGATTAACAGGGCCAGGCAGCGTTCGTATCCTCCTGCCAGCCCCGAATGCATGGTAAATCTCGCTCCGTGCCGTATTACGCACAGGCGCAGTAAGGAAGCGTCCTTCCTTCACTATGTCTGCTGTGAATACTAAACGGTACGGCACAGACACGAGATTTACCATGCACTCAAGGCCGGCAGGAGGATGCGAACGCAGCCTGGCCCTGTCAATCAAGACTTGGAGGGCGGTGAATGAGGTGGGAGAACGGAGCCTCCAGGAGCAGGGGCAACGCCCCTCTGCTCCTAAAGGCTACTTAGCATATTATAAAAGTTACATTTATGGAGTAATGTGGGCATGTATAAAACTAAGAATAGGCTAGTTAGGTGCAGTTAACATTAGCACACTGCTGATGTCAGCCAGTTTAATTTGGGCATTTCTGGTGACAGAAACCCTTTAAGACCTTTGAGGACAATTTTTTTATGATTGTATTTTACTCATCTAGGGCTAAAAATCACTTTTTTAAATGGTCTTTATTAAAAATATTAAGCCGTTCTGTCACACAGGGTTAACTGTTTTTCTAGCTGTTTGCATCCTATTTTCACTTTCACTTTGTGCTGGTCATCTAATAACCCTTATCGCTAAATTACTAAGAGGTCATAAACACTCTTAAGCCGCATTCTTATTAGTAAGATAAAAATCGAGCTTTGATGAGTGTTTATAAGGTCGGAGAGCAGAGATAAGGAGCCTGTCAGCTCCCTGTCAGACAGAGCACAGAGAAAATTCAGATCCTGCCAGTAGAATATCTCAGCTCTGTACAGAGAAAAGGACTCCATATTTTTAATAAAGACCAATTGAAAACAATTATTTTTAGCTCATAATGTGTACTAAAGCACTAAAAAAAAAATATTGCCCCATAGCATTTAAGGTTACCCAAACCATTGACCTGCCTCACCCAGTGATCGACTGAGCAGTATATTCCGAGAAAACAGGGAGAGACTAGTGGGGCAGCATGGAGCTTTGAAGCGGGGATGAGCACAGACTTATTTTACACCTATTTTTTAAAAAATATAAACAGATTGACCACCCTTTTAATGAATCTCATAAGGCCCCTTCCAGATGAGACACGCAAGTCTCCCGCAACGCATCTACTAACCTGAACTCCCGGCACTGACGGGGATCACATAGCATTATATTGATTTATGATGCTATGTAACCCTTAGAGTTCTGGAATGTAATGGATAACACTAACAGCATTACGTCAGTGTTACAGCGTGTGTCACGCTTGTCTGCAAGGGGCCTAATAGTTATTGTTTCTAAACCATATGCTTGTCTTTGAATTGCATTTTACATCTAGACATAGCTGGCTTCTGTTAAGCTCTGCTCTCATACACACAATCAAAAACTCCTGGTTCAGTTTCTGCACAGATAATGATCTGGTTATTTTCAAGTTTGGAAATTTGGTCACCGCATAGTAATCTGATGCAGAAACCAAACTTTCAGAATGAAACACATCTGGGTACATTGGATTAACTCTATTATATACATTTTGGTCTATTCAGGCTAGTGGCAGCCTGTGAACGGAAGCAAGAAAAATTTAGTGCACAGCTTGAGGAGGCAGTGTATGACACAGGGTGATCTCTAGGTTCTGTGCTCCTTCAGGCTCAGAAATAAAGTATTAGCTGTGTGCAGAGCATTCTGTTAAAGGGAACCTGTCATCACCTTTATGCTACCCATACTAACAGCAGAATAAAGTAGAGACAGGTGAGCTGATTTCAGAGGTCTGTCATTTATAAGTTAAAAGTAAGTGGTTGCCGAGAACCAACATCACAAACATTGCAGATTAGGCCTGGAAAAGAGTCAAATCTTCATGAGAAGAGTCATGGTTATTCATGAATTCCTGCTTTCCCTGCCCACCTGATGATGACGACTGACAGGCTTCTACCTAGTTTTCTCCCTTTCTCTCTAGGAGAGAACTGCCAGTCATCAGCAGATGGGTGGGGAGAGGAGGCGATTAAGAATAACCATGACTCTTCTCAGGTAGATATGACTCTTTTCAAGGCCTGGGATGCAATGTTTGTGATGTTGGTTCTCAGCAACCACTTACTTTTAGCTCAAGAGAGACACACCGCTGTCACTATTTTATGCTGCCCTCAGTACAGTCAGCATAAAGTTGATGACAGGTTCCCTTTAAGATCTATTCGGACAACATACCGTAACCATCTTAGTTCTGCTTATAGGGCATCTTTTATACCACATTTTCAATTTCTGGCATGAAATCAGTTTTTACAGAAAACACATCTGTTCCAAAAACTGAAGCAAACTGAGGTTATGATGGATCCAACAAATTATTGATCTCGTTTCCGTCTGCACCTGAACTTTTTGTTACTGGAAGGAATAGCAGAGACGTGCGTTTTCCCATCCAGTTAAGAAAAACAAGAATGCAAAACAGAGAAAACATACACTTTTGACACGTGTATTCTATAGAACCTACAGTATGTATCAGTTAACCCTTTCAGCCCCAGAAGATTTAACATTTTTCCGTTTCCGGTTTTTATTCCCTGCATTCCTGGATCCATAACTTTTTTATTTCTCCTTTCACATAGCCGTATGAGGGCTTGGACTTTCTCATGGCACCATTTAATACTGCATACAATGTAGTGGGAAGCAGGAAAAAACATTCAAAATAGGGTGGGTTTGTAAAAAAAATTATTTTACTATATAGTTTTCTTGTATTTTAATACTGAAAAAAAAATATACTTTAGAAAAAAAAAAAAAGATTCTTTTCATTGTCGTTATGTATACGTAGCTGTGTGAGGGCTTATTTTTTACAGGGCAATTAATAGTTTTTATTGATGCCATTTTGTAGTGTGTATGAAACAGCGGCTTTGGTACTATCTTTAAAGACTCAACTTCCGCTATACAGGTCTGATGGTGGTTGGGAAGGGGTTAAACAATGGATACATTTAACAGAAAACAAAAGACATGGTGTGAAAGAGGCCTAATATGACTTATCATACCATTCGTCTGTAATTCTGTCCTTCATAAGCCAACTGGTTGTCTTTAAAGTGAAGGAAACAAACATTTTTTTGTAAAATAGTCAAACAAATTTTATATGCAATTATGTGGGGGGGGGGAAATAAAAAAAAAAAAAAAAAAAAAAAAATATATATATATGTATATATATATTTATTTACGGATCTGTGAACTGTCTACATGATCAGTGCTTTTAAACTGCATGGTAGGGTTGATCATGCCGAATAATATGATACCTTGCTTATGTCTGTATGATGCACTATTCCAGAGCAAAAAACACTTTTATTAATATGCTAATTAGCTAGTTGGAGCACTGATCTTATGGGCTGGCCAGAGCCCTTGGAGCACCAATTTTTGAACATCCCTGCAGCCTTTAGCTGGCCATTTGTATTTTAATAGTTGAGCATTTTGGGACACGGCAATGCTAATGGCTATTTTCTTTATTGTTTATTCTTATTTCAGGGAAAGGGGTAATTTGAACCTTTACAGATTTATTTTTAAAAACATAACTTTTTCTTTCATTTATATTAGGTCCCTGTAGGGGACTTGAACATGTAACCATGAAATAGCTTGTCCGATAGCCTGCAATGATAATTCATTGCAGCATAAGGGTTATTCAGTATGTTCCTAAGTGGCCGTGCCCCATAGGAATTATTGCTGTGGTAGCCTCAGATCCTTCAGAGGGGCAGAGGCAACCACAGGGAACAAACAGTTCCTCTGATCACTGCGCAGGGAGCCGTTCAGGACCCGGGAGTGCAGGGCTCCCATAGAAAGCTGCCTCAGATGCCATGGTCACAATTGACAACAGCATCTGAGGGTTTAAATTAGGGCAGTTGCTACAATCAGATGAGGGGCGCCACTATTAACTAATGAGTGCTCCCACTGTGGAAGCGCTCAATTGTACTCTACAGCCTTAAAGCCTTTAAGGCAGCAGTGCTACTAAAACATTGTTCAAGACTGGTGGCTCAGCTAGTGACTCCAATGAAGAGGAGCTTTACACCACAGTTTGTTTCCTCAGTTTCTCCTCTCCTGGATAAGAACTTCAGTACTGGCACAAGTTTTGCCAGTGCCGATTCCGGTGTTCAAATGGCTGGCAGCTTATTCTGACATATGCAGCTACAAGCCATTTAGAGGGGGTGATTTCACTATACTAGTAGAGATTGGGGGCAGTGTACAGACAGCCAAGCCTATTTTTACTTAAGTGTAGTTTAAGGTGGGGCTTGTTCTTTCTTACAATTTACTGGTTGTGTGAGAAAGAGCTAGAGGAACTTCAGGCGAGCTTGGCTGTTCTAGTGGTTTGTTTCTGTCCACAGCCAAACGTCCCTCTCCCCACCAGTTCCTGCACTCTGCTCATAACAAAGGAGTAAAAATGGCACACATCACGCTAATTTTTTTTGTGGCTCAAACTCTCCCATCCCCATCATTGCAGACCCTTGCCATGTGCTCTGTACTGCCATGTTCTGTACCTTCCTATGTGCTCAGACATGTGTTCAGCCAGTTTGGTCCAGTTCTTCTAATCTGATCTAAAATTTCAACCAGCTCACACAACCATGTGCCAGATGAATCCCAATTTGGTGCTCTATATTGCTGTCAGAACCCCTTGCCAGTCACATACAACCTCAGGACAGGGTACTCTCATAGACTTCAGGCCAGTAGGCCTGAAGCAGTAAAATGGCACAGGTGGTCACAAAATGATTACATTGTTGCGAGTGCCTGAGGCAGGCCCTAGGTGTACACGATAATGTCTTTGTGATCCAGGAAGCAGGCACAATGATGTCATTGAATGCTGCCTGCACCCAAATGCAGTGAATGCGGGTGGAGACCAGAAGAAGCTTGTGGCGGGAGTCAGGTCAGTATTTTATTTTTTTTGTCGCTTGGGGCTGATCTGCAGTCTGCATTGATTTTTTGGTCTGGAGGAATGAATTAATTGGAGTCCAGGAGTTTGTTAATTTTGGGGACTCATCTGGTGTCTGTATTAGAGGGCGTTTTTTTTTCCATTTCACCCCACAAATAATATTTTTCCTGTTTTCCAATACAAGATATACTAAATCAAATAGTGCCATTAAAAATATAGCTTGTACCACAATAAAAAGAAGCCCTCATATGATATGTGAACAGAAAATTATAAAGTTGTCTTTTGGAGGCAAACAAGGAAATTAAAAAAAACCCAAAATTATCCCAGTTCTGAAGAGGTTAAAAGATTAGTGTATTTTTCAGACTATTAAGATGAAATTTATTTCCCCCTAGAAGTGGGGGCAAAATAGCAGTGTGTCTTATAGTCCAATTGCTAATGATCACTAGCATTATTAGCATGCAGAAGGCACAGGGTACTCAGCCTCCTTGGGTTTCTTCGGAGCTCCGATCTGTACTGTGTCCTGACTGCATACAGCTTCAAGACATAGGTGCACACTATGACTTTGGTGCTACTTGGCAAGCAAGGTATATATATCTCTATCTATCAGGGGTCTAAATTTTGGGGTCTGATCTAGGGTATATGGCTGAAGAACCCTGTTAAGTTTGAGTCTTGACCTGAAGTTTGAATCTATTTGGGGGTCTGGTCTGGGGTTTAATGCATGGTGTACTGGTTATAGCAGACTGCAGAACACCCTATGCATCCAAAATGAAGGTCAGCAGAAGTTAGAACACAACAACCATTTACATATAATGCAGCAAGTTGCAGCATTATACATGCAGTGTTATATACAGAACAAGTATTCTGTCCACTTTCATTTTTGCTGGATGTATGGAGTTCTACAAAATGAAGATCAACAGTTGCAGAAGTTAGGACATGCTGTCCATTTACATTTGTATGTAAGGCAGTCTGTATCTCATTGCACACCTCTGCTGCAAGTTTTTGGAGTACGTTTACAGCCTATAGGAAGAACTGAAGGTACATCATACTTCACAGCCAGGTAGCAATACAATAATTAAAAAAAAACACAAAAAACAGGCTGTTTAGAGTTGTGAAGGAAAATTGGCGTTCGCTGCAAACTCAGTCTATAGAAAGCATTTTTACATGGGGTCTTCCTTCTTTAATTGGCTGTTTCTTGCTTGCTCTGCATCAGTAGTAGATATCCCATACCATATCTACACCAACTGCTTAGTAATTAGAAATATATTGCTTAAAGGGGTATTCCCATCTCACAAATGTAGTTTGTATAGTTAGATATAGACATACCAATATTATTACTATTAGAATGTATTTATATAAAATGTACCGTTTAGAAGATTTGCCTTTGTATTTCCATTGTCCCACACACATCAGTCAGGCTGTTGCCCCTAGTGGACAGACAAAACCTTTTCTGGGAGAAAAAAAAAAGCATATGCTTCTTTCTAAGAGGTCCATAAATTACAACTTTCTTGGGCATCGACTTGGCAAATGAGATTCAGTGAGTAAATGTATCTGGCTAGTAATAATCTACGTGCATCATATGTCCTAGGGTGAGTAACACTGGGAGAGCCACTTGTAGAGAAGGATTTGGGTGTTCTTGTAGATCATAGACTAAATAACAGCATGCAATGTCAATCAGCTGCTTCTAAGGCTACCAGGATATTGTCATTCATTAAACAAGTCATGGACTCGTGGGAGAGGGACATAATACTACTACTTTGGTGCAACCTCATCTGGAATATGCAGTTCAGTTCTGGGCACCAGTCCATAGAAAGGATGCCCTGGAGCTGGAAAAGTACAAAACTGAGGGAATAAAATGAAAAAGGGTGTGTTGGGTCTTAGTTATGAGGAAAGATAAAAAGAAATGTATTTATTCTTCTGAAAAGGCCCTACAAAAATATGGTGACTTTTTCAGTGTATAGAGGTGACAAGGCTTCCTCGCCATAAGAGATGTGATTCTGTAGAATAGTGCATCTCAGAATGTGATCACAGCAGGAACAGGTGATGGTTTAAAAAAAAAAAAAAGGTTAGAATTACATAACATTATTGCGTAAGTAAATTTGCAAAACTCTTCTCACTCCCCTTCTTTTAATTCACATTCCCATCCCTTGGTTGAACTTGATGGACATATGCTTTTTTCAACTCATACTACATATTCTGTGATATGTAAACTAGTTTAAAAAAACCTCTCACATTGAACATAGTGTGTGAGCTGCAAGCAGTATGTAATATAGCAAGAGGAGCTGAGAAGATTGATATACAGTTTTGTGAGAGATTCAGTCCAACTTGTATTTTGTACATTTAAATTCCTGCTCATTATGGGCTTTGAAGTCAATGAGGAGGTCCTGTCAGTGATTGACAGCTATCTCTGTATGTAGAATCAGAGGGTAGGCTGTCAATCACTAATAGGACCGTCACAACCCAGAATATGCAGGAATTAATTTCTTCTGTTCACCACTGCCTTTCATTACTTTTGACAGAATAGTTTTCTGCTGCAATCTTCTATCAAGTAATTTTAACCCAATGGATCTATTATGAGTCATTGGGAGGGACTCTGATGACATGAATAAAAGTATATTTATTCAACACAAGAAAGCTTGTAGTCTGGCTGCTTTTCCCTGGAAAAACTGGTATATCTGTGGCTGAAGTGCAGAAAAGTTCTGTACACACGACAAACTTCGAGTCAGTAATATTTTTCGAGAATGCAAAAATGTTAGCCTGCAATTGGTGCTCAATTATATTTAACTTTATCACAGGTGACGACAACAAGGTTCTTTTATGAAGGCTAGGTGGAAATATCCAATAACCAAAATAGGAGTACCAAGTTTAAAGGCGTTGGCAGTTTACTCTTCGAAACAATGTCAATGTAGAGGTGTTCTGCACTGTACATGAGGCCTATTATTCTGCAGGAAGACTGGGACTGAGTAACTCTGAAGGCAGGAGTGAGGGACTGTCCAACTGGCAGACTGGATACAGAAAAGAATGTTGCAATTCTCTAGTGGGAATGGCTGTGCTATGAACAATTCCGGTAAATTGTAGACATGTGACTTGCACTGTTGTGGCAAGCCTTGAGGATTGAATATTTAAGTTGACTTGTATGCACAACATTTACATGTTACCATCTAGACGGTGATGTGCGGCAGGCACACTTATTTATACTTATACAGTGCCTTGCGAAAGTATTTGGCCCCCTGGAACTTTTTAACCTTTTGCCACATTTCAGGCTTCAAACAAAAAGATATAACATTTTACATTTTTGGTGAAGAATCAACAACAAGTGGGTCACAATTGTGAAGTGGAACGAAATTTATTGAATCATTTAAACTTTTTTTGTAATAATAAAACTGAAAAGTTGGGCGTGCAAAATTATTCAGCCCATTTACTTTCAGTTCAGAAAACTCACTCCAGAAGTTCATTGAGGATCTCTGAATGATCCAATATTGTCCTAAATGACTGATGAAGATAGATTCCACATTTTTAATTTTTGGTGAAGAATCAACAACAAGTGGATCACAATTTATTGGATCATTTAAACTTTTTTGTAATAATAAAACTGAAAAGTGGGGTGTGCAAAATTATTCTGCCCCCTTGCATTAATACTTTGTTGAGCCACCTTTTGCTGCGATTACAGCTGCAAGTCGCTTGGTATATGTCTATCAGTTTTGTACATCTAGAGACTGAATTACTTGCCCATTCTTCCTTGCAAAACAGCTCGAGCTCTTTGAGGTTGGATGGAGAGCCTTTGTGAACAGCAGTTTTCAACTCTTTCCACATATTCTCAATTGGATTCAGGTATGGACTTTGACTTGGCCATTCTAAGACCTGGATACGTTTATTTTTGAACCATTCCATTGTAGATTTTGCTTCATGTTTGGGATCATTGTCTTGTTGGAAGATAAATCTCTGTCCTAGTCTCAGGTCTTTTGCAGACTCCAACAGGTTTTCATCCAGAATGGTCCTGTGTTTGGCTCCATCCATCTTCCCATCAATTTTAACCATCTTCCCTGTCCCTGCTGATGAAAAGCAGGCCCAAACCATGATGCTGCCACCACCACGTTTGACAGTGGGGATGGTGTGTTCAGGGTGATGAACTGTGTTGCTTTTACGCCAAACATATCATTTTGCATGGTTTCCAAAAAGTTGGATTTTGGTTTCATCTGACCAGAGCACCTTCTTCCACATGTTTGGTGTGTCTCCCAGGTGGCTTGTGGCAAACTGTAAACAAGACTTTTTATGGATATCTTTGAGAAATGGCTTTCTTCTTGCCACTCTTCCATAAAGGCCAGATTTGTGAAGTGCTCGACTGATTGTTGTCCTATGGACAGACTCTCCCACCTCAGCTGTAGATCTCTGCAGTTCATCCAGAGTGATCATGGGCCTCTTGGCTGCATCTCTGATCAGTCTTCTTCTTTGAGATGAAAGTTTCGAAGGACGGCCGGGTCTTGGTAGATTTGCAGTGGTCTGATACTCCTTCCATTTCAATATGATCGCTTGCACAGTGCTCCTTGGGATGTTTAAAGCTTGGGAAATCTTTTGGTATCCAAATCCGGCTTTAAACTTCTCCACAACAGTATCACGGACCTGCCTGGTGTGTTCCTTGGTCTTCATGATGCTCTCTGTGCTTTAAACAGAACCCTGAGACTATCACAGAGCAGGTGCATTTATACGGAGACTTGATTACACACAGGTGGATTCTATTTATCTTCATCAGTCATTTAGGACAACATTGGATCATTCAGAGATCCTCAATGAACTTCTGGAGTGAGTTTTCTGAACTGAAAGTAAATGGGCTGAATAATTTTGCACGCCCAACTTTTCAGTTTTATTATTACAAAAAAAGTTTAAATGATTCAATAAATTTCGTTCCACTTCACAATTGTGACCCACTTGTTGTTGATTCTTCACCAAAAATGTAAAATGTTATATCTTTTTGTTTGGAGCCGGAAATGTGGCAAAAGGTTGAAAAGTTCCAGGGGGCCGAATACTTTTGCAAGGCACTGTATATTATTTATGTACTGATCACTGGAACGTGTATGGTTTTACTGCATGCATTAAAGGCCATGTAGACCTTTTGATTGCATTTACTCATTTTAGACTAAAAATATTTTTAAGTGGTCTTTATTAAAAATATTGAAGCGTTGAATGGTACTTTTTATTTTCAATTTGTTCCGGTCATCTAATAACCCTTTATCTCTAAATTACTAAGGGGTCATAAACACTTATTTAAGCCACATTCTTATCAGTAAGATAAGAACTGAGCTATGAGTCTTTATAATGTCAGAGAGCAGAGATAAGGAGCCCATCAGCTCCCTGTCTGACGAAGCAGAGAGAAAATTCAGATCCTGCTAGTAGAGCATTTCAGCTTTGTACAGAAAAAAGGATTCCATATTTTTAATTAAGATCAATTGAAAAATTATGTTTAGCTCAAAATGAGTACAATGCAATGATAATTAAAAAAAAATTGTCACCAAAGGTGAACATAGCCTTTAACATCTCTATGGACTAAGTCTGATCTAAGTTAGGTTTACCAACGTTAGTCTCAAGAATCAGGGCACCATGACACAATCAGCTGGTTTCATGAGTTCCTAAACTTCTGGTCATATAAAATGGGTATATTCACTTATTGAGGTCAAACTAGGAATTTAGCAAGGGTATGGTATAAAATCACAACACGTGACCACACAGCTTAAAAGTCGCAGAAGGAATAAAAACACTGGCAGTTAGCTTAACATCTATAGCAATTTATTTATGAGCCAAAGAAAGAAATACACACATGAGAACTGGATTAAGAAATGGATGTAGAAGAGGAACAAAAGCTCCTCCAATACCATGCTGTCAGGTTATAGCAACTGCAGTGAACATAATTCACCAGTAATCTCATTTAGAAACAAATATAGAAATACCAGAAAGATTGAAAAAAATAAAGAGAAACTACACATGGGTACAAAAATCCCTGTGGAATTACAAACACAAGTGCATCAATGCCCTCACTTTTGCAGTGGTATAGGAACAAGGATAGCAGTTTTTGCACACTAACGGAAGAAAACAAAACACATTATTAAATAAACATATTAAATACTCCTTAAATACATAAATACAGTACAGAACAACAGTATTTCCACCAATAAACAGCCCCTGAAATCAAGGTTCATTACAGGGCAGGAAATTTAAATACAGATCATGGCAATTTATAACATTCATACATAATCCATGAGAAGTCCAAAACTAAGAAATTAAACATGGCACAGGATGTATGGTCAAAGGCACTATAACGGACAAATAATACCGTGGAAAAGGGGGAAGAGCTAGCAAGCAAATTAAATATGCAAGACAATGATACATATAACAAAACATGGAGGGAAAAATCTCCAAGGCAAGCATGGAGCTAAGTCACATGCACTGATGGCATAGAATTCATAATTAACATGCCTGCTTAGCTCTGGGCATCTCATTTCTATTAAGCAGTGAGATAAGCAAAGTAAGTAAATGCAAGACATCTATGGCAATACTTATCTTGAATGGAACAAAGGATTAGCCAACTTAAAACCCAAACTGCCTAGTCCTAGTCTCCAGTGGCAGAATCTTTGGGTTCTAGCCATATGCACCCCATTGTTGGTCAATCACAATGTTAAAAGATTAGACGTGTGATTGGTGAAATTCTGACCTCCAGGACCCATACTCTTGAGAAGAAAGGTGTCACAGCACCATCACAGTATTTATAGAGCACTGAGCTAGCCTATGCAGCAGTATCTGATATCATATTCCAGCCCGATTCTCTTGAATGGGACTGAACTGAAGTACCATAAGTACCACATACATACTCAAAACGCTGTCTGAGATGGGCTCTTTATACTTCTATTCAATGTAGAAGATGTAACACAGAATACATATTGAAATAAACAACAGACCACCTATTCATTTCTTTATTTGCCAGAAAGGCCTGACATATCGGATAAAGGGGACACCTTCTCAATGACATTTTCTGTAGTGTTCCTTTGCTTTACAAACGCGAAATTAATCATGATAATATGATTTTATGAGTGCGCGACAATAGCCCCGCGGGCGTCCCGACGTGCACAGCGTCATTGTACTAAATGATGCTGTGCATTCCCGTGCGCACGATCGATGCCGCTGCGGGACATATGGCCCGCTCATAGACCATATGAGGGCATACGGTCGTGTGAAAGGGCCCTAAAGCAGCCCTACCCCTTCCAGTTAGCTACTTTTCACATTGCAAGCGCTGGATTCGAGCAAAACAGTTAGGTGGATAATGGAGCTGGGTCGGAATACAGTTTGACTAGATTCCTAAAGGGGTTGTCCCGTTTAGAAGATCTTATCCATTATCAATACGATAGGAGATATGTCTCTGATCGGTGGGTGTCCAGCCACTGGGGCCCCAGCTGATGAGAATGTGGGACCATGTTTCATCCCTGCCATTCAACTCCATGGGACTGCCTAACACAGTCAAGCACTTATACTCTGCTATCTCTGGCAGCCCCATAGGCTTGAATGGTGCAGTGGACAACTGGCTGCAGCAGAAGCCTGCCTCCTCAATCCCATAAGCAGTCAGAACCCAAAGTTTGTTAAGCCATGCCCCTTTGCTAATCCTCTTCTCCACCACCAATCACTAGCAGAAAATTAAAGATATCAACAAGAAAATTACTGCAGGACTTCTTGAAGACTGCTTCAGGGAACCCCCAGAAAATTCTTCAGACAAACTGCATGTGCAAATTTTCTTTACTTTTTATCACTCATTTCTAAGATCAGTGATCCTACAAGCGTGTGCACCAACTGTAAGTGAACACCATACTGTATTCCAAACATGGCTTCAGGGACAGACTTTTAAAGTCTGGAGGTAGTCATAAAACAGACTCAAATCGACCAAACATCTAATATGTATGAAATCTTCAGCTGATGTCGGGGACAAGAGGATCAGTCAGGTTTAATTTCAACAGCCTCCAGAGGTGTCTGCCACTGGTTTATCTCCCACATCTCATTGAAATAGCTAGCCATATGGCAGTTCAGCTGACCGCTACTGAAAATGTATGGCCAGGATGCCTTTGAAGAAACAAAGCAATTCATAGACCTGGAGAGGACAACTGCAGAGCTTAGTAGAGAGAACATACTACATCTGCTAACCATAAGGAAAATGTGCATCTGTTTACACTAAGGAAAACACAACATTACAGAACTGGAATCTTCAAGGGCCGAATTGCAGATAACCTTGAAGGTAGGACTGTTTCTGCAAACATTAGAGGAGCAACTTGGGCAGATCATAAAAAAACAAATTCAGGATAATGGGGCAGATTTTTCACTGGTGTAAATGAACTGTCTCAGTTGCCCATAGTAACAAATCAGATTCCACTTTTTCAAAGGAGCTCTGAAAAATGAAATGTGGGATCTGGTTCCTATGGGCAACTAAGCCAGATTTCCCTTATACCAGTTTTGATAAATCTGTCCCAAAATCTCCAAAACAGATATGTGGTTCTGTCCGTTTTATACAACGCAAATTCTACTAATCTCAAAAGTGAATGGTTTTATTGCAGTGAAAACAAAGTCTATGGGCCTGTCTTGATTCAGTCTCCTGCAGCAGGGAGTCTGCTCATTCTAGCAATCTCAGTATTCAGACCCCCACCGATCAAAACCTTTGAAATGTGTCTAGGACATATCAAAAGTTTTATTAAAACTCAGTGACCCTATAAGGCCATATACACACTGTGTGTATTACACAGGGATGTAATGGAAAATCTGCAACATAATACAGTACAGGCTAAATAGATATTTTCGGTGTGGATTTTGAAGTCCACAGCATGTCAACTGTTTGTGCAGATATTCAGTGCAAATTTCACTCTTTGCAATGCATAGCGCGATATCTGGGTTAAGTAACACATGAGGATTTTGGTGCTGAAACACATTGAAATGTGCATGAAAATCCACAAACTATTCTCCTGTGTACATGTACCGTAATACTTTGCTAACAAAGTGCCCACAAAAACCTGAAGCCAGTTTTAGTTTATTCTAATGCAGTGTCACAATGTCAAGTACATTCTGCAATTTCTTAAACCAGTAAATGTTGGCAGTAGAACTGAATACATAAAAAGGATGCCAGCGTTTAAACAAGAACTCCCACAAAATATTTATTCCCTGACCTGTTAGAAAAGTACATGATGTAAACTATAGTGAAGTTAACAGGTAACTGTATTTGTTATAACCTCCCTTCTGATCCTCAGCTGTGTCATGTGACCAGCACTCTGATCTCCAACTGACACAGGGAGTCAATTATTTCTCTATTCATTCCTTTGGGACTGACATTGAGGCTTCCATAGGAAGTTGCAGGAGGTTCACAGACTATAAACCTCATTGCCCACATATCCCTACTGAAATACGAATGAAAATTGGAGAAAATAAACTAAGGTATATTTCTGTAAACAAATGGCATTGATACATGATTTCTAAAGCATAAGTCCAGACACAGTCTCTGCAATTTCGGCCGACATGCTGTTCAGTGCGTTTTTCAAATTTATCGTTAAAGAGGCTCTGTTACCAGAATCAACCCTATTAAACCAGACATACTGGCTGGTAGGGCACATCATGCTGATTAAAACTATACATTTCTTTTGTCTGTATGATAAATAGCTGCAGAGATATCAGCGTTTTTATTCATATGCAAATGAGCAATTCAAGCACTCAGAGGCAGGGCTGAATATTCTGAGCACTGCTCTGTAACACCCCCTGTGCTCTGAACACACCCCCTCCCACTGACAGGGCTAGACAGCAGACTGAAGGCAGAGCTGTGTCCTAGTATCTACATATCATATACTCTATGTATAATCATATATTGTGCCTGTGAATGAAGCAGTAATATGTAGTTTAGCTTTCTGAGCAAATCTCAGTGTGATGAAGCTAACTAAAGTACAGGGGTCGGCAACCTTTGGTCGATTTAAAACTTAAAAAAAAAATCAAAGCTGAAGCTATGTGACCTAAACCAGGTATTTACTAGCTCTGTCCCAAAATTCTAAACAAAAATGCCTGACCTGCACGGCTTAAAGAGGTGTACAACTTTTCAGAAAAACAGATAGTAAAGATTGTCACTGCTCCTCGGAATCCTCCTAAGGGATCAATATATGGGGGACCAGTCTATTGGGGAAAACCCACCAACCGTACAGTTACTGACATTGGGGAAGAGCAGCCCTCACTCATTTTAAGGGACTGAGGGCTGCCCTCCCCCACCACTGTCCGACATACATTGGTACCCCATATACTGGCGACCCCCCCCGACTAATCACATTCCAACTATCCCCACCGCACCCCTCAAACTAGTCAGTTAGCTTGTTCCCCATCCCCCCAGAAATCATTTTCAGGCTCATCACTCCATCCCCCAAAGTAGTCAGAAAGCTAGTTTCCCTTCATAACCAGCCTTCCTTATCCCCCCAGTAATCTTGTTCAGGCTCACCAACCTCAATCTGGTCACAGTGCTCATTCCCCCATCTCATTAAGCTAACAATCCTGCCCCCTATCCCAATCTGGTCACAAGCTTGTTCCCCCATCTCCCCAAGCTCACCTTTCCAGTCCCAATCAGGTCACATGCTGGTTTCCCCATCTCCTCAACCCCAATCTGGTCACACACTGGTTTCCCCATCTCCCCACCCCCAATCTGGTCACAAACAAACTCTCAGTATCTCTGGCAGCATTTCTGGCAGTCCTGAGGAGGTGGAGACACGCAGCAGCAGGGCACAGTAGAGGCCAGCTAGTATCATAGCAGAGTGCTACTCTCTGCGATCACTCCTCTGTGGAGTCCGGGGCAGGAAGTGTGAGGGGCGGGCCTAGCAGATGCGTCTGAAAATCTTTATGTGCAGAGGAACAGCACGGCGACGGCGTGGCATCCAACAAATTTGACAAGACCGAAAAGTCTTGCCGTCATTTGGTGACAGCTGGCGTGCCATCAAAAAGCGATCGGCGTGCCACTTCTGGCACACGTGCCGCAGGTTGCCGACCCCTGCTATAGTAGATAAGGTATATGATATTTACATGCTAGCACACAGCTCTGCCCTCACCCTGATCTCTAGCCCTGTCAATCAAAGGGGGGGGGGGGGATGTGTGCTGAGCACAGGGGGGGTGTTATATAGCAGTGCTCAGACAATTCACACCCGCCCCTTAGTGCTCAAATCACTCATTTGCATATGAATAAAAATGCATATTTCTCTGCAGCTATTTGTCATACAGACAAAAGAAAGGTACTGTTTTAATCAGCATGATGAGCTCTACCAGGCAGTATGTCTGGTTTAATAGGGTTGATACTGGTGACAGAGCCACTTTTAAAAGGGGTTCTCTGGGAATTAAGAAAATGAAAATACTTAAATATTACTTTTTTTTATAAATATATTCTCTAATACCTTTCATTAGTTATAATGGCTTGTTTTGTCTAGGGAGCAATGATTAGGAGAAACAAAATGGCCGTTGTCCTATCAGTACACACAAAACCTGTCCTCATCACACAGGAGGATAAGTTACTTCACAACACTGAGCTAAAGAGCTGCCTCATTCTCCTCTCTGCTTGTCAGGGATTATGATCCTGAATACAGATAAGATCTTCAGCTAAATCTCTGTTGGAAGTGAATTCATGAGCAGATGTGGCTAATGAGCCGCAGCTCTTGTATGCAGTCTCCATTACCACAGCCCCACATTACACACAGTCTGTCCTGTCCGTCCTCTCTGTACTTCATGTCTCCTTATGAACTCCATTCTCACAAAGATTCAGCTAAATATCATATTAAACTGTATTCAGGATCATAATCTCTGACAAGTAGGAGAGGAGGATGAGACAGCTTATTATCTTAGTGTTATGAAGTACCGTATTTTTCGCTTTATAATACACACTGCCACCCCCCCCCCCCAAAGTAGGGGGAAAATTGCGGTCACTTGTATGTTTAGCTGCGGCACCCCCATCAGACCTCAGATCAGCCCACCCAGCCCCATAACAATAAAATAAAAACCTCTTACCTGTCCTGTGCCACGTCTCCGCTCCGGCGCTCTTCTGGCTTCCCGGGCCGGCGCTGCACTGTCCTGACTGCATACAACATCAGGACGTAGTGCGCGCACTATGACCTGACACTGCACGCAGTCAGGTGACAGTGCAGCACTGGCCTTACAAGTCATGTATTGTTATGGGGCTGGGTGGGCTGATCTGAGGTCTGATGGGAGCACACTGGGCTGTTCTAAGGTCTGATAGGGGCACAATGGGCTGATCTGAGGTCTGATGGGGTCTGATGTGATGTCCTGAAATTTATGGGGTGTCTGATATGAGGCCTGATGAAAAATATTTTTTTCTCATTTTCCTACTCTAAAATCTGGGGTGCGTCTTATAAAACAAAAAATACGGTAACTTGTCCTCCTGTGTGATTAGTACAGGTTTTGTGTGTGCTAATAGGACGGTGGCCATTTTGTTTCTCCTAATCATTGCTCCCTAGACAAAATGAGCCATTATAACAAATGAAAGGTATTTGGGAATATATTTATAATAAAGTAATATTTACGTATTTTCACTTTCTTAATTCCCGGAGAACTCTTAAGTAACTTCAAATGTCTCAGTGTAGAGAACAATTTATTCTATGTACAACATTTCCAATGACTCGGAAGAATATATATTCAAAAAAAATAAATCATTTAATTTCTTTGGAAACATATTGGAGATGATGACCAACGTTTTGGTCAGATGACCTTTTCAAAGTATCATTGCTGTAAATTGCATCAAAAAAGGGGGTGAAACAGCCGAGAACAGCAGAGCCATTTGAAATGTTGTACATAAAATGAATTGTTCTCTACACTGATACATTTGAAATTACATATATAATACCTCTGTATAATTAAAATAAATTTAGACAGAGTGTATGTGCTGAATTTTTCTTATTTATGTACACTGGGTTGAAGAACCCTTTATTGATGGTGTGCTTCTCCAATTTTTCCCTAGAGCCTCTTTTAAGGCTATGTACACCTTTGGGGGCATTGTTTATTAGTGCATTGTACTCATTATGAGCTAAAATAATTTTTTCAATTGGTCTTCAATAAAAATATGGAGTCCTTTTCTCTGTACAGAGCCGAGATACTCTACTAGCAGAATCTGAATTTTCTCTCTGCTCCCTATCTCTGCCCTCAGACCTTATAAACAGCACAATCCCAATCTTACGGATAAGAGTGTGGCTTAAATAAGTGTTTATTACCTTAGTAATTTAGAGATAAGGGTTATTAAATGACCAGCACAAAGTGAAAGTAGGATGTACACAGCTAGAAAAACAGTTAACCCCTTGTGACAGAATGGCTCAATATTTATAATAAAGACCAATTGAAAAAATGGTTTTTAGCCCCAAATGAGTAAAATGCTATAATAAAAAAAAAAAAAACGTTCATGGCCTTTAATGTTCTGTTGGAAAAACTACAGCTTATCTCCACAATTTCGCAGCTATTAATACCGTTCATCTGACAACTGAAGAACAAAAAAATAAATACAGAAAGAAAATGCTATAAAATTAAAAACATTATTCAATTTTCTAGTGCCTTGCAACAGCTCTCCCAGGCTCACTCCCAGCCTTTCTTTACAATGAGTGTCCTCTGCAGTCACATGCCATACTACTACCATCATGGCTCCCACTGATGAACCATGATGGCGGGTGACTGTTGAAATCTCTGAATGATTGCACAGGTCAGGTGCCAGTTGCTTGTTGGGAGAATATCCAGAGTTTCTGCACTAGAATGGTAGAGGATTGGAGATTTTTTTTGTTTTTCTAATATAAACTGCTTTCATTAAAGAATGACCACGCAATTTCGCAGGTAAACAGCAAGTAGACAATAAAGAGGACTGACCTGTCATCCCTCCTGACAAGTTTGTGTTATTAAATGGGGAATGCAAGTGGTTACCAACAATTCTAGAGCATCTTTCCATATAAAAGTTGTGCCTTTGCTCTATTATTCTTTCTAGAGGTTATGAATTGCCAGCAGTCTGCAATAAAGGTCCAACTGGGTCTGTCTGGCAGACTTTATAACAGCAGATTGGCACAACAGAGTTATAAGACTAGAAGCTCCACAATTCTTACATGAGGAATGTACGTAGTTACTAAAACAGACATGTCACGAGAGCTGTCAGTTTCTCTTTAACAATCAACTTGAAAACCATGCTAAACAGCAAATTGGCGGGGTTTCAGCACATTGTGGTCGTCTGGCAGCAGCTCTGTCTCGCTTCCCCCAAATTATACATAAAAAGCTGACAAAGCATTTATGTTGAGAAAAAAAAACAAAAAAAAACACCTTGACCAATTGCACTATTGTCCTACAATGCTGACAAATGTGGAACACCGAAATCATTTCACCTGGCAAGTTCTTACAAAAAAGAAAAGAAAGAAAAAACAGACATGGGAGTGGAAATGATTTTAAAAGTGCAAGTGTGAATACAAAAGAAGCAGCAACAGAAATGCTAAAATATTTTAGTATCTAGGAAACAGCATCACAGTCAAATGTAACACTGATGTGGCTGCGGAATTAGTCATCTTCAGAAGTGAAATATTTGTAAAGTAGTATTACCACTTTGTAAAATACATGTTAGCAGCCTAATTAATCACTAGTGTTCTGCATAAAGGCTCATGCACATGACCGCTGGTGTTTTTGTGGTACGCAAATTGCGGATCTTCAAAAAACACAGATACCGGCCGTGTGCATTCTACATTTTGCAGAATGGAACATCCTGCCCTCTGTAGAACTGTCTTATCCTTGTCCGTTTTGAAGGACATGTTCTATTTTTTGGTGTGTGCCTCGGAATGGACATACGGATGCGGACATCACAAGGTGTGCTATCTGTATTTTTTTGCGGCTCCACTGTAGTGAATGGGTCCGCATCTGTCCTGCAAAAAAAAAAAAAACGTTGCAGAAATTTTTTTGTGGATGAAAATGAGTTCCATTCATCTGAACAGGGCCATTAGGGTCCATTTACACAGCAGATTTTGATACTGCAGTTGTTCACTTCAGGTGTTACAGACCTGCTCGTGCCTTGGCACCACTGAAGGGAGCTAAGCCACGGCAGCTGTCCGCACACTGCACCAAGTAGAAAGGCCCTGCATTTAACCACTGGGCCGCAAACTGCAGCACTGGCTCCCATAGAAAACGAGAGGTGGCCACCATGTGGCTGGGCAAAATCCTCTGTGTGAACGGGCCCTTTGGGTAGCATTCACACAGAGGTTTTTTTTGCCGCAAGTTTTGAGGCAGAGTTCCCTTCAGGTTTTTCAGCCAAAGCCTGAAGATCACTTAGGAGAAGTATAAGGCGTCTTTCACCCAAGCGTGACGGATTAGGTCCGGATGCATTCAGGGAAACTTGCACCATTTTACAAGCAAGTTCAGTCAGTTTTGTCTGCGACTACGTTCAGTTTTTTCCGCACGAGTGCAATGCATTTTGATGCGTTTTTCACGCGCGTGATAAAAAACTGAAGGTTTACAAACAACATCTCTTAGCAACCATCAGTGAAAAACGCATTGCACCCGCACTTGCTTCAGGATGCAATGTGTTTTTCACTGAAGCCCCATTCACTTCTATGGAGCCAGGGCAGCGTCCAAAACGCAGAATATAGAACATGCTGCGTTTTTCACACAACGCAGAACTGATGCGTGAAAAAAAATGCTTATGTACACAGACCCATTGAAATTAATGGGTCAGTATTCAGTGCGGGTGCTATGCATTCACATCACGCACTGAACCTGCGCGGAAAACTCGCTCGTGTGAAAGGGGCCTAAGGGTACTTGTACGCGTGCAGATTTGGGTTCAGAAAATCTCCTTATTTATCATGTTTTTGGTGCTTTTTTTTTTGCAGTTTTTAGTGTGGATTTGATGCTGGTTTCCACACAAGGGTGAAATCCATACAAGAAAAACTGACATGCTGCAGATTTCAAAATTCACACAGTAGGTCAATTTCCGCACCTAAGAAAAAAACAAATGCACGCAAGCCGCATTGTGTGCGGGCACCCCAAGTGTACCTGCACACGTCGTAGATTACGTACTGGTTTTCCATGCAGATTTCCTGTGTGGAAAAAATGCAGCATAATGCAGAGACAATTGTCATGTACACTTTGCAGGGGGAGATCTGTGATAAAACTCCATTGAATATTCAGACAGTAATTGGTACATAAATCCACATTAATCTGCATGGAAATCAGTGCAGATCTTCTGCATGTTCACCCGCACCCTCAGATGAGGCTGGAAACCACACTTTTTCTGAAACTTCCATAAGTTCTTCCTTTATAATTCTAATTCCTTTGGAATTAAATTCTGACTTTTGCTGAAAAACCTGAAGAGAAATCTGCCTCAAAACCTGCTCCAAAAGACTGCATGCAACCCTATTTAACGTGGTCTCGCCAAAAACAATCCCATTAAGGCCATTTTTCTATCTACTAAAATTCTAATGCTCACACATTTGTTGCAGATGTTTAGCACAAAAGAAAAACAATGTGCAGTACAATGTGCCCAAATGCTTTTGCCATTCACCTGCTATATGGATATGGAGGCAAACTGACTATTTTCCTCTAGTCTGGAAAATGTGGAAATGCCATGGATTTTACCCATCACTGAAATTACATGTTACAGAAATACAGTAAATTTTCATCAAGTTAATAGCTGAATGGAAAACATAAGGCTCTGCTCACGCCACAATGTATAGGGTTTAACATGTGTGATAAATAGAATTTTATAAAGAAAAAAAAAAAGACGCAAAAACTGATCAGACAGAAACCTATGTGAATGGTTTCAGTGTATGCTGTATGTGTATGTGGTGGGAATAGTGCCTTACATGGTTAAAAAACAGAACCAGTAATGCCTGGCAAATACTGAAGACAAGAATGCTTTCATTCATAATCCCTGTACAGGCCGAACCTGAAGCAGCACTAATAAGGCATTTGGCATGCTACTCCCTTTTAGGGCTCATGCATATGACTGTTGCCTGTTTTGCGGTCCACAAATTGCAGATAAGCCAAACACAGATACCGGCTGTGTGTGTTCCGCATTTTCTGGAACGGAGCGTCCAGGCCATAATAAAACAGTCCTATCCTTGTGCATAATGTGGACAAGAATAGGATATGTTCTATATTTTTACCGCTCGGCTCCCCTGCGCCCATGTGAGCGCAGGGGAGCTGAGCGGTACAGTGCTCGTTCGCTCATCTCTAGTCAGTATCCAACCTGCAAAAAGGGGGATCGGATGTGGACAAAAACATGGTCCTGTGCATGAGCCCTTAGGAAGGTTAGGTCCTGAGAAAAGTCAAATCCCTCACTAACTCACCACACACAATAGGGAAGGTTTTTGAGTCACAACTCAGGAATAGGATAGCGAAATAATACAGTGACATACAAACAAATGGCTTACATAACAAAAAGATAAATAAATTTACCAGATGCTACAGGTTATAGCATGGTTCAACTACTTTAGAGGACATACAAGACTTATTCATAAAGTCAAACAATCCAAGGCCTCATTACACTTGCAAATACTGATGCAAAATACAAACCAAAATATGTAAGCCAAAACTAGAACTGTAAACTGAAAAACTATAAGGGTACATGCACACAGCAGTTTAGTTTATGCACATTTTCCACAGAATTTGAAATCTGGATTGAAAATTCGCACAATTGATATTCTGCAGAGTTCTAAATCTGACAGCAGTTCATTTTCCACATGAAAAAAAAAAATAAAAATTCACTGCGGATTCTCTTCAAAGATCCATGCAGAAATACCGTGCGTAATCTGTACCGTGTGCATGTGGCCTAATAGAAAGATTTATATTTCTTACATGTTTTGGAGCAATTCATGGTTTTAGCTTACAAATACTGATGCTAAATACTGACTTAAATACACAGTCGTCCAAGATGACAGCTTGGAAAATGATTTATAACGTATATATTGAATACTAATGTCCAATTCAATGAGCATTAAAGTACATTACTAAAGCACACCTATCATTAGGCCATCTGGCGGCCTTTTTAGGGGCAATGACAAACCTGTATGGTAGCGAAATTTCTAGGCATTTTTTCTTATTCATCAGATACATTTTCACAACTATGTGTGGTTATTTCATTTTATGCCAGCTAAAAGGATGGTATAAGCCACAATGATTAATAAGAGTAAGGCCCCATTCACACGTCTGCAAATGGTGTCCGCAATTTTGCGGAACGGGTGCGCAGTTCTGTTCCGCGGCTCCCGAAAAAAATAGAACATGTCCTATTCTTGTCTGAATACACGGACAAGAAAAGGCATTTCTATTATGTGCGGTCCGCAAATTGCGGAACGCACATGGCGGATCCGCAAAACACGGACGTGTGAATGGAGCCTTAAAGGGATTTTCCAGTGCTTTTAAGCCTTAAGGGCCCTTTACACAGGCCGACAATTGAACAGATCATTGCTAACCAGCGTTACTAGAACCGCTCGTTAGCATTGATGTGGCAGTGTAAATGCAGCACCAATTACCCAATGAACAAGTGTTTTGCAGAACAAAAGATAATTGTTTCCCAGTGGCAGATAATGCTGTGTAAACATGATCTACTGCCGGGAAACAAGACAATATGGGAAAGAGGGATGGTATTAGCGATCGCTCTTCCCCATACTCTGGAGGAGAATGGTGCATGTAAAGTGATCAGCAGATTGTTGGGAAGTAAGGCTTCCTTCCTAACAATCTGCTAGATCGTCGTCCCATGCAAAAGGGACCATTATTCACCCATCAGTGTTTTGGTCAGTGATTTCCATCAGTGATGGTAACCAAAGCCAGTATCAGAGCCTCCACGGAGATATAAGGTATAAGGGAGAGATCTGCACTTGTTCTGTGTTTAGAGCCACACCTGGTTTTGGCTCAAAATTACTGATGGAAATCACTGAACAAAACACTGACGTGTGAAAGAACCATTATACTGATAGCCCAGGCTTAAGATAGTTCATCAATATCGGATTGGTGAGGGTTGGATACGCTGTTCTGCTGTAGTTTCAGCACCATAACTACACAACGGTAGTGGCGCTGCAGTAACCTTCAAGTACACATTGGACAGAGCTGGGATTTCTGGTGCTGACTTCTGGCGCTGAAGCTACTGCAGAACAGTTCACAGGGGAGGGTCAGGGGTGTTGGACCCCCCACCAATCAGATACTAAAGGCCTGTCCTGAGAGTCTGAGAGGAATAAATTATACCCATGTGTTTCATGGATTATGTAAAGAAAATCAAATAAGTGAAAAGATGTAATAATGCTCCTTGAATAAATATCATTGTGTGTTGCTAACTGCACCAATACAACATGCAAATAGCTAAGGTGCTATATCAATACTGGGTACAAAGATATCCTTCATTGAATTTAATTGATCCAGAACTGAGAAAATAACACTGTATGAATTTCACAAATATCACATACTGTCTTTATCAAGACCTACCTCATCTTTACCAAAGCAATCTAACCAATTCCTCACCTGCCGCTGGTGGATGCTGACCACTAACCGTTGGCAAATCCAGAGAACTATCAGACATAACATGCTTCAATTCCCCGCCCATATCTGATAGCTTCATGTCAAACTGGATGGAAAGTGCATCTTCGGAGTCATCTTTTCCAAAGCTGCTGCCACTAATAGAAGGAAGATCCAGTGACTTAATAGACACAGAGTCCTCTTTGGCTTGTTTAAGGGCCACAAACTTATCCACAAAGGACTTTTCAGGGTTGTCGCAAGTGGTGAACTTGTCATACTGGAAAGTAAAGTCGTTATTTTTTGTAACATTAGTTGAATCCTTTGTCTCATCAAATGCTGTTGAAGTACTTTCCAGGGAAAGTTTATCAAATAATTCGTATTTATTAAATGAACCTGATGACGTGGGTTGAAGGTTTTGGGGAACAGCAGCAGATATTACTGGGTAAGCCATGCTGGCTTCAAACTTAAAGACATCATATTTGTCATCACGGCTTTGCTCAACAGAACTGGTATTACTTGTCATAAAATCAGCAAAGTCATTCTCACTACCAGCAGTAGTGTTGACGGATGGCCCAAAAAGCGTAAAGTCTCCAAAGTCATCAAGCAGAGAGGAACTTTTAGGAGGTGCAGTGACAAATGATGATGATGATAACAATGGTGATGGAGATGATAATGAAAGTAGAGGTACAGGCAATGGTACAGGTTTGGATAAATGAAATGTCTTGGGAAAGCTTTTACTTGTTACCGAAGAGGCAAATGAATCAAGATCAGAGGATGGTTTTACTTGAGTTGGCGATTTCTGCTGAGTGGTGAATGTAAGTGATGATTGGGTTTCTTTTAATGGAGTATCTAGCGGAGAGATGCTGTCTGCAGTCTTAAAATCTGTGAAACCATCATCGACACCAGACTTGAAGTCTGTAAAACCATCTCCTGCAAAATTGAAAATGGGGAAAACAAGTGAGGATTTAGGTCATATTAAATAAGTAATACTTTGTGTATGTTCATCTATGGATGAAGCTACCAAGGTAGCAGATATAATAGGTTGTTAAAGAGCCACTGTTAGCAAGATCAACCCTAATAAACCAGGCATACTAACCGCTATGGTTGCTGATTATCCCTTTGTCTGTATATTAAACAGCTACAGAGATATCTACATTTTTATCCGTATGAGAATATTGGAGCACCAGGGGACGGGGCCGAATGCTTGGAGCACTGCTTTTGTAATACCCCTGTGCACCCCCCCTTCCAATGATTGGCAAAGCTAGATATCAGCATGCTGAAGACAGACCTGTGTCCTAGTACATATCATATACACTACTTACTATAGTCTTATGTTGCGAATATAGGTTTTCTATGCTTAGAAAGCTAATAAATATTACTGGTGTCTTCATAACCATATATTGTGCCTGTAAATAAACCAGTAATATGTATTAGCTTTCTAAGCATAGAAAATCTCTATTCTCAATACAGTAAGGCCATTTATTATGGGTTAAATAAGATATGAACCTGGGACATCAACATGCAAGGATGGTCACTTACCTCCAGGCTATAGCCTTATCTTTACAAAAGTGGTTTTCTGTTCTTAGAAAGCTAATACATATTATGGATGTCTTTATAATCCTACATTGTGCCTGTGAATAAACCAGTAATATGAAACATGCCAAGTCTAGCCCTGTCAATCAAGAGGAGGAGGAGTGTGCAGAACACAGGAGTGTTACAAAAGTAATGCTCCAAGGATTAAGAACCTTTACTGTGCACCAACATGCTAATTTGTATATGAATAAAATTGCAGATATCTCTGCAGCTGTTTAATATACAGACACAAAAAAAAAAAAAAAAGATTGATTGATTTAATCATGATCAACCCTACCAGGCAGTATGCAAGGCTTTCTCCTCATCGCTCTCTGCAACTCCTCCCTCATTACTCTGTAAGGGGCCGACACCTTCAGGTTTATAGTTTTTACCATTTATATAATTAAAGAACATTTTAGGGTTAGTTTTACTCTCTTTGGCGATTAATCTCTCGGTCTCTAGTTTGGCCATGTTTATTTGTCTTTTACATATTCTATTTTTTTCCTTATAGTTTTTCAATACTTCCACGCTCCCCTCCTGTTTTAGTGATTTAAATGCTTTCTTTTTGTCATTTATTGCTTTCTTTACAGTTCTATTTATCCACATTGTTTTTTTCTTGTTCCTTAACCTTTTATTCCCATAAGGAATGTACCTCTCACAATTAGATATTAGGATGATTTTAAAAATATCCCATTTTGTGGCTGTATTTTTAATTTTTGAGGACTTTGTCCCAGTAAGTTAGGTCTATGGCCTCTCTTGGTTGGCTAAATTTTGCTTTTTTGAAGTTTGGTATTTTTGTTCCTCCCTGAAGAAACGCTCTTTTGAATGACAATTGGAAGGTTATTATTTTATGGTCACCATTTCCCAGGTGTCCCCCAACCTGCACATCTGTTGTTCTGTCAGGTCTATTGGTTAATACTAAGTCATAGAACTAAGGATAGCTACTCGCAAATAAATACAATCGGCCTGCACAGTGTCTGGGGTCTGGATTAACGCACAGCTTATGTTCCAGGTTACAAAATGGTAGTTGCCATGAAGTAAAGCACACATCTGAAGTAGCATAGTTTGTTAAGGAAGGCCATATTGCCCATACCTTAAAAGGGGTTATCCCATGACTGATGTAAAAAATAAAAATCAGACATTGCATAGGACATGACAATCTCTTTCTAACAAAGCTAGAACCAGCCCTGTACCTCACATGGATCCAGAGATCGCCCCATACATTGCTCTACTAGATTTAGCTGGCAGCTCAAGAGGAGTGTCTTTTCTGCTGCAGCTTAAGGCGTGTGTCTCAGCTCTCCCCATCACAGCTAAGGAGGCGGTTAAAGTATGAAACTGAGCATGTGCGGCCATCTCAGTAAGCAGGACAAAGAAATAAGAAAAAGAAACTGCAGGTTGTGCTATACAGACATTTTATTGAATAAGGCCCCATTCACACGACCGTATGTATTCCGTGATCCGTATAAAAGCAGAATGGAAGACATACGGAAAGTCTTCCGTAGTGTTCCGTAATTTTGCGGACCCATTGACTTTAATGGGTCTACGGACGTGTTTTGCAGCCAAGTATAGGACATGTTTCCTTTTTTTTGCAAACAATCCAGCACGGTGTGCATTCCGCAATTTTTTTTCTCCTATGGAAAAATGAATGGGTCCGTATGGTTCCGCATCTTATCCCCAAAAATGCGGATAAGATCCGGAAATTAACATACGGTTGTGTGAATGGGGCCTAACTCGGTGGCTATGCTAAATTTTTAATTACATGCAATTACATTGCTAAAGTGGGGGTAACAGGCTGTACCAATGTCCTCTTCCGCCAGGAGACCTTTAAGACAGACAGTGCAAGAAAAGTGGACAAAAAAATAATCACCTCCCTCCAAAGGCTGGAAGTCAGAGGGCATGACTGAATCACGTGCCAGAAGTCTTCGCCAGGACAATGACACCTAGGACAATCGTGACGTGACCATGCCCATCCGAAACATACATACTGGAGTTAAATAAGATAAGTGAACAATATATAATAGTCTTAATCTATTACAACCCCAATTCCAAAAAAATTCAAAAAAGTTGGGACCGTGGCACATCTAGGGTTAATGCACCAGCAACAGTGTTTTCACCGATGCCAGTGCATACAGCATCTGATACGGCAGGCGCAGCTCCTGGCCTCGCTTGATCAGCATGCCATAGTACTACGGCGCTGGTATTTAAGCCACAGAATCCAGCGCCGTACAGGTACTGAACGGATGAAAAAAAACAAAAAAACCCACAGTTGATCTGAACGAGAGCACAATCGAGAAGGGTGGATCGCAATCTGCGGTGCGGTCCTTCTTGATCTGGACCTATACCAAGTGGCTGTATAACTTTAAGATACACGTATGAGTTGCCCATTGCTTTGCCCTTAACAAGATGGCAACCTCTGTTGGTGAGAATATGAGGAGTCAGTAGAGGCGGAGCATGCTCAGTGAGAGGGCAACACTGAGGTTTTGGCGCAGTTTCACATGAGCTACATGTACTGATATGGTGATTATTTGATAGTTTTATACAAAGGTTTATATAGTGTTCATTTTACTTTGATGTTCAAGCGGTTTTTAATGTCTTAATATCTATACACAGGCACTTTTGCACTTTATTCGATATATACACACACATGAATTATACTGGATTATAATCCTGTTGTCACTGTATGCAAATTATGGATTGTTTTATTGTGATATTGGTCATTAATCAATTATGAGATATATATATAAATATATGCACTTGCACTTAATTCACTTGGCTTGAGAAAGGTTCCGTGAGGGGACTGAAACGTCGGTGTGACGTGTGAATAAATACACTTGTTTTTTTTCACCATCTACAGAGGAGTGCCATGGATCTCTTTTGCTATTCATACACCCAGGATCAAGGGTTAAAGAGGCTCTGTCACCAGGTTTTAACCTATGTATTTTAATACATAGGTTAAAACCCCTTAACTTGTACATTTCTCACATACCTTTATTGCAGAGTATAGCGCAGCGGTTGTGCTGAAAAACGAAGTTAAAACAAAATATGCTAATGAGCCTTCGGAGCACCGGGGGGCGGGCTCTTACCTCCTGAGCACCGCTTCTTCACCGCCCCCCCGGGCCCGAGGCTCTCCCCCATGCCGAAGTCCACGCCCCTCTGTAAAGTGACTGACAGCACTAGACCGTTTGGCCTAGCTCTGAAATCCCGCGCCTGCGCAGTCCGATCGCGCCGGCGCATACGCAATAGCGCTTGCAGTGTCGAACACTGCAAGCACTTCCATCCTTGTGCACATGCGCCGTCACTTCGCTGACCCGATCGGACTGCGCAGGTCTAGCGCTGTCAGTCACTTTACAGAGGGGCGTGGACTACGGCATGGGGGAGAGCCTCGGGCTCGGGGGGGCGGTGAAGAAGCGGTGCTCAGGAGGAAAGAGCCCGCCCCCCGGTGCTCCAAAGGCTCATTAGCATAATGTTTTAAATTCGTTTTTCAGCACAACCGCTGCGCTATACTCTGCAATAAAGGTATGTGAGAAATGTACAAGTTAAGGGGTTTTAACCTATGTATTAAAATACATAGGTTAAAACCTGGTGACATAGCCTCTTTAAACGCTGGCACTCGGATTGCACGTACAAGGAGTGCTGCCCCACTTTTCAATTTATATATATTTAGAAAGTAAGAGATGTTTTTCTAAAACCTCTATAAAGAGTCCCTCAAGTTACAATATTAAATTGGTTCCGGGATGACCACTGTATGTTGAAACCATTGTAACCCAAGTCCGCAACACTATGGAAAACCAGTAATTGTTTCCAAAGCCCAAAAATGTCATCCCAGAATAAGGGAAAGTGACGTTTTAAGAAAAATAAGCAGATAACCAAGACAAATAAAGCAAGTTCTTAACAAAACAGACATAAATAGGTGCTGGAAGCTGTAAAATGACTTTCTATGGTGAGGGCAGGAGCTTCTTTAGGGCCTTGCATAGTACATACATGTACAAGAAAAATAAAATGGAGTCGCCGCTCAACAGATGTCTAAAGGAGCAGCTGTTGAAAATATTGTATCCTTAACCCATTCAGGACCCTGCCATATTTCACCTTAAGGACCAGGCCGTTTTTTGGAAATCTGACATGTGACACTTTATGCGGCAATATCTTTGGAACGCTTTTACTTATCCAAGCCATTCTCATGACACATTGTACTTCATGATAGTGGTAAAGTTGAGCCAATATATTTCATTTTTATTTATAAAAAAATATCCCAAATTTAGCCAAAAAATTGGAAACATTCGCAACTTTCCAAATTTCAATTTCTCTGCTTTAAAAACAGATAGTGATACCTCACAAAATAGTTATTACTTTACATTTACCATATGTCTACTTTATGTTTGGATCATTTTGTAATTGCAATTTTATTTTTTGGGGGACTTTAGAAGGCCTAGAATTTTGGAAGCAAATCTTAAAATCTCCCAAAAATTTCCAAAACGCACATTTTTAAGGACCAGTTCAGTTATGAAGTCACTGTTGGGCTTACATAATAGAAACCACCCATAAATAGCCCCATTTTAGAAACTACACCCCTCAAGGTATTCAAAACTGATTTTACAAACTTTGTTAACCTTTTAGGTGTTCCACAAGAATTAAAGGAAAATGGAGATGAAATTTCAGAATTTCACTTTATTGGCAGATTTTCAATTTTAATCCATTTTTTCCTGTAACACAGCAAGAGTTAACAGCCAAACAAAATCAATATTTATTACCCCGATTAGTTTACAGAAACACCTGATTTGTGATTGTAAACTGCTGTATGGACACACGGCAAGGCGCAGACATGAAGGAGCAATATATGGTTTTTGGAGGGCATATTTCACTGGGATAATTTTAAGTTGCCATGCCACATTTGAAGACCCCCCCTGATGGCACCATTGTTTTTTTTTTACAATGTTCATATTATAGGTTAGATTATACACTATTATAGAATAGATTGATACGGATGCAAAAATACCAAATATGACTACTTTTCTTTTTTACATACAATTTTTTGATCATTCAGTATTACACCTTTTGGGGTAAAGTGACAAAAAAAAAAATGTTTGTTTTAGCACAGGTTTTAATAATTTATTTTTTTTTACGCCATTCACCTTAGGGGGTAGATCATATGATATTTTTATACAGCAGGTCATTAACGGATGCAGCAATACCTAGTCTATTTTTCTTTATTCTCGTTTTACACAATAAAAGCATTTTTGAAAAAAAAAATCATGTTTTTGTGTCTATATTCTGAAAGCCATTTTTTTTGGGGCCGATTGTCTTATGTAGGGGCAAATTTTTTGCAGGATGAGATGACGTTTGATTGGTACTATTTTGGGGTACATATGACTATTTGATATTTATACTATATAATACTATTTGGTATTACATTTTGTGTTATGTAAGATGACAAAAAATGGTTGTTTTAGCACGGTTTTTATTTATTTTTTTAACAACGTTCAGGTGATGGGGTGGATCATGTGATATTTTTATAGAGCGGGTTGTTACGGACCTGGAAATACCCAAAATGTCTGTTTTTTTATTATTTTAGATGTGTTCTATTATGGGAAAAGGTGTTTTTTTTAACTTTTTATGTTGGTCCCAATCTTGGTCTGATCCCCTCTGCAATGCTTTACAATACATCTGTATTTTTATGCATTGCCTGTCAGCCTGCCTGTGAGTCCTAAGACCTAAGGGGCTGGATCTCACAGCCTTCTGTAGAAGGCTAGCCCCGATGCCAATGGAAGGCATCGGGCTGCCTTCTCTGCTATTGGGTCCATGTCACTGCAGCATGGGGACCTGATGGGGACTCGGAGGGAACCGTGTCAATACACTGGCATCAGAGTTTTCATCGATGCCAGCGTATGCAGCAGGGGCGGACACAGCTCCTGCACCCACCTGATCAACCCGCAGTACATGTACGGTGCTGGTCCTTAGGTCACCAGAGCCGTAAATGTATGGCGAAGGTCCTATGCAGGTTCAGGATCACTGTATACTGTTTAGCATTGATAGTGCCATTCCAGATGTCTAAGTTGTCCATATCATGCAATCTGTAGTGTTTTGACATATTGCTTCTTCTCTTCTTCATTAGTCTGAGACATCAGTTTAACATATATGTTCTTTTGTTAAAGGGCTTGTGCAAAGATTTATATTAATGACCTATTCTCAGGATAGGTCATCAATATCTGATTGGTGTGGGGTCCAAAACCCAGCCAATGAGCAGGCGGTGTTCAATGCGAGCGCAGCTTCCTGGCCTTTACACTACGCATAGTCTCCTGTTCAGCAGCGACCTAGTGTAATTACAAGTACTCACTCCATTCAAGTGAATAGAGCAAGTACTTCTAATCACACTGCACTGCCGATATGAAGTGCAGTGCAATTAATGGAGCAAGAACTTCTAAATCACACTGTACTGCCAAGACGAAGTGCATTGTAATTAAGAGGAAGCGGCGCTCCCATGGGGCGCCACCTCCTCTTCAAACAGCTGATCATCGAGGGTATTGGGTGTCATATATATCAATATCTGATTGGTTTGTGTCTGACAAGACAACCCCTTTAATGTTAAACATGAGAAACGTTATGTGAACCCTTGACCGTTTTTGGCAGTTCCATAGTAATGAATGGAGGGTGGCTGCCAATGTGTGGTCCGCTATCCTTCACTTTGCAGGCTCTGTTCTAGAGATAGCCGCAGGGCCCAGAGGTGGGCCCTGCAGCTATCAGACATTGAGACACGGCCACTTTAAAGGAAATGCATCACCAAAAAAAATACCTGATAGCAGTACATATCATTTCTTTCTAATATGTTTTTAATTTCTGTTTGCAGATTTTTTTAATTCTATTTCCTGAACATGATTATGAGTGGCAGCCATATTGCCTGAGCTGTTCTTAACAGCATTTAGAAAGCATTAATAAAATTGCTTTACGGCAGCTACATGGGCCATAGACACATTGGTCCGGAGGGAACCTACGACCTGTGCAGAGGTCATTGAGCAAGAAAAGAAAAGATAAGCTTTGACAATCGCCTATTGAAAACAGATCTATCCTATAATGCTTCAAGAAGGTATTCAGGTAGCTCCAACTTTACAAATCTGGTTTATAAATGCACATACCCTTTCTGTCCAGGAAGCCGCTAACGCTCTGGTGGAATGTTCAGCAAAACCTGATGGAGTTTGTAGCCCTACAGTATAAGCTAATCCAATTACCCTAGTGATCCATCTAGCCAAAGTATGACTGGCAACCTTCTCCTTTATTCTGTGCCTGAAACTGGACAAACAACCGCAAAGTTTTCCTCCACTCACTAGTGGCCTCCAGGTATTTACATACACACCTTCTCACATCTAAATTGTGAGACCTCTCCTGCTCAACATTATTAGGGTTATGACAAAAGGAGGTCAGGACAATCTTCTGAGACCTGTGAAAATCAGACACAACTTTAGCAAAAAAAGCCGGGATCTGTCTTGAAGACAATCCTATCTTCTAAAATGTGTGGGGAGGGGAAGCTGACAAAGAAATTTCCCCTACTCTCCTAGCAGAAGTTATGGCAACCAAAAAGGTTGTCTTATAAGAGAACATTTTAACCAGAATAGACACATTTGGCTTAAAGAGCGTTTGCATGAGACAAAACAAGATTTAAATCCAACGGAAGTGTAGAGACTCTAACCGAAGGCCTTAGTCTGGAGGATGCCTTAATAGATCTTTTAACTCAAGGGTAGTCACATAAACTAACATCAAAAAGAGCGCTCAGAGCAGACATCTGCACCTTCAGTGTACTAGGTCTAATATTCTTTTTAAAGGGTTTCTGTCATCAGAATTTAGCATTGCAAACCAAGTGTCATTTGCAATGCACAAATGACACCTGATGACAGATGTTAATTTTATAGTTTTCTGTAGCGTAGGTTTGGAGAAAATAGCGTTTTTAAAATATGTAAATGAGCTTCCCTAGGTGCAGGGGGCGTTAACCCTGCACCTAGTAGCGGCGCAATTCCTCCTCTTACCCCTCCTCCGATGCGGTGATTGACAGGGCCAGGGAACCAGCTCTTTCGGCTCCCGGTCCTGTCAGAGTGCGAAATCCCGCGCATTGCAATCAACAATCCGCGCATGCGCATTGAAAAAGCCGGGACCTGGGCGGCCGGCGGCTCTCTCAACGCCGGCCGCCCGTGTCCCGGCTTCATCAGTGCGCATGCGCGGATTGTTGATCACAATGCGCAGGCGCGAGATTTCGCACTCTGACAGGGCCGGGAGCCGAAAGAGCTGGCTGCCTGGCCCTGTCAATCACCGCAACGGAGGAGGGGTAAGAGGAGGAATTACACCGCTACTAGGTGCAGGGTTAACGCCCCCTGCACCTAGGGAAGATCATTTACATATTTTAAAAACGCTATTTTCTCCAAACCTACGCTACAGAAAACTATAAAATTAACATATCTGTCATCAGGTGTCATTTGTGCATTGCAAATGACACTCGGTTTGCAATGCTAAATTCTGATGACAAACCCTTTAAGGGTTTCCTGTAGAAATTTAAGTATCAGAGGGATAATAGCTTTCCAAGTTCTTAGATAACTTTCTGATGTTACTTGCCTGAAGGGTGTTGATAACCTGTTCCCAAAAGGCCCCTAGACCTTAAGAATCTCCTCTCAACATCCCTGACGTCAGATGCAGCTTTCGGACCTCTAGATGTAAAAGAGGACCCTGAAATAATAAATCCTCTCTCTGGCAGAATCCAGGGGTCTGACAGGGAGAGTTTCCTCAACCATGTGAACCACACCCTCCTTGGCCAATATGGGGCAATCAGGATAACGGTAGCTTCTTCTCCCCTAATATTTTGAATAACTCAGCAGGAAGCATAATGGGGGAAAAGCATATCAGAGACCCCTCTCCCAGGACTGAGACAGGGCATCTATACCTAACAGGCAATCCCTGGGATTTAGAGAGAAGAATTTTCTGCACTTCCTGTTCTCCATTGAGGCAAAGAGGACTATCAAGGGAACCCCATTAAATTTACTATCTGTACGAAAACTTCCTGATTCAGACACCAGTTCATCTGCCTGATCCTGTGTCTGCTCAGGAAGTATGCACACACATTTTCTGATCCCTTCAAATGTACTGCTGAGAGAGTAAGGCATATTTTTTTTCCACTAAACAGGAAATTTCCAGAGAGATGTCTGAAAAGGTATGATACTTTATTCCCCTGCTTGTTCACAAATGCCACTGCAGTAGCACGGTCAGAAAATATTTTCACATGCCTGTCCCTTTATTTAAGGTATATATTGGTTTAGTGCACATAGAATTGCTCTTAGCTCTCTTGTGGAGAGAAGGTCCACTGACCCTGAGCGTGTCCCAGAACTGAATGTGCCGCCCATCCTGATGGACTGGCATCTGGGGTGATAATCAGAGGATTCTCTCTGGGCCATACTACTCTCGGCCTTAAAGGGGTTGTCCAAGTTATTTTTTTGTTCTTTATATGTTTCTAACTTGTCAGGTATAACAACTTTCCCATATACTTTGTGTTTCTAAAGCTGCTGGTTTCTCAGAGTTGACTGAGGGTCACATGACCTGTGATGTCACCTTATCTCTCTGCTCTGTGATGTTTCGTTCACAAGCCTCAGAGTTCAGATATCAGTCTGTACACGAGACGTCACTGGCCACGCCCCCTTTCTTTGCCGGGCTCCTGCTATCTGCTTTCTTCCTGGTTTCCTTCAGATAAAACATTAACCCCTTCACCCAGAACACACTGAGGGCTCAAGGCTTTACAACAAACAGTAGCTGCAGCAGTGAGAGGAGACAAATGCTGGGCACAAGAGCTGTAGAGGAATTGTATTGTACAAGAACAGGTAGGGAGAAATTCCTGTGTGTATCAGCAGTGTCATTGTACAGCTGGGACTTGTAGTCCTGCACATACAACATGCTGCTGAGTATTCCAGCAGGCAGACATGTCACTCAGCACTTGTATTCATTCCCTTTGCAGAGAGGGGGGGGGGAGGGGCTGAGACTGTTGTTATTGCATGTAAACAAAGACCAGAAGAGAACCAGGGAAATTAGGAAATATGGATTTTTTTTGCCTAAAACTTGCTTAACTTAGTTATATATTGCTGCCCATCAGATTTACAGTGCTATATATTTTTTGTCATAACTCGGACAACCCCTTTAAGTTCTGCAGTACCATCTACCAATGAAGGGATTTTATTAATGAATCTGAGACCTGACAACTCTTTTCTAGGGAAGATTGGATCCCATCCCACTGCATTAGAATCTGAGACTGCAGAAACCTGGAATGCATCCGAGCCCATTTTACTGCTGGAATGCAAGATACTGACATAGCTTCCCTTATAGACACTTCTCTGTGCTGCATCATAGCTTGAATTGTTTGAAGGATGTTACATACCTTCCTTTGTGGAAGGAAAGACATCTAGGATCTGGAGTCTAACTGGATCCCTAGAAAAGTACAAAGGCATTTTGGAATTAGAGAGAGGACTTCTCCCAATTCACCAACCTTCCCGAATCCTCCAGGATTTTTAACACCTTCAGGTTTTTAACTTGTCGGGTGTAATGCCCGACTATTAAAAGTCCAGGTAAGGAATTATTACAATCAGACCTCCTTATATGCGCCATGAATTTAGTGAAAACCTTTGATGCTTGGGATATCTCGAATGGTAGAGCTCTGAACTATAGGTACAACACCCCTTCCTCTGACCGAACTGCTACTCCAAGGAATTTCTGGGATGACTGTTGTATTGGCACATGGTAGTATGCATCTTTGACGTCTATTGATGCCATTAAACAGTCCTGAAAGTGTTACTAAATTGTCGATAACATTGACTCCATACAGAACTTTTGATATGTTAGATACATATTTAAGTCTTTTAAACTCAGAATAGTTCGAAAAGACCCATTTGGTTTCGGTACTAGGAATAGGGTTGAATAAAATCCCTCTCCCTCCTCCTCGAGTGATTACTCCTTTTTGTAATAGTTCTGAAATTTCCTTCAGTAATGCTAGTTGTCTTGGAGAATTTGATGTTAGGTCCGTTACTCTTTTTGGAGGGGGACTTTTTTATGATACTTCATATCCCAGAAATTGCCAACATTTTTTGCCAAGCCTGATAAAAAGTAAGAAGTCCCCCCCTACCGAGGACCTGGTGTCATTGCTGATTAGTGTTTGCGGACTGGGATTTGGATCTGAAGAGCAGGTCATTAGATTTATTGCATTTTCTCCAATCCCCTGTTTTTCTCTGATCTTTGGAATCTTCTTTCCTATCGCTAAAATCCTTCCGTTTGAGAAGATTGCACCAGGAAATCCTTTTTTTCTATCCGAGGCCTTTTCCAAAATGTCATCTAAGGCTGAACCAAGAAAAACATTCCCTTACATGGGAGAGCGCTACAGCTTAGATTTTGAAGCAATATCTCCTTTCCATTCCTTTAACAAGAGAGACCTCCAAGCTGAATTGTATAATGCAACTGCCCTTGCGGATAATCTTAAGGTATCCGTAGATGTGCCAGATATGAAATCCACTGCCTTTGTCATAGTAGGTATAGCCTTATTGGGTTAACCATACTTTAAGAGATCTCGCGACAGAGGGTGCAGCAATATTAGGCTTAACCCCTTGACGCTGCAGGTTGTTTTGGCCTTAAGGACCGAACCAAATTTTTAAACTCTGACATGTGTCTTTTTTTGCTAATAAATTTAAAACGCATTAATGTATCCCAGTGATTTTGAGATTGTTTTTTCGTGACATGTTGTACTGTGGTACAATTTAGGGGGAAATGTTTTGTGTTAATTTATGAAAAAAGTGGAAATTTGGTGAAAATTGTGAAAAAAACATTTTCAAAATTCTAAATGTTCTGCTTTTAAGACAGATAGTCTTACCACTGAAATTGCTATCTTAAACTCCCTATATGTCTGCTTTATGTTGGCATCATTTTTTGAATATCCTTTTCTATTTTTAGTGTTTCAGAAGGCTTAGTAATTCCAACAGCAAATTTCCAAAAACCATTTTTTAGTGGCCAGGTCAATATTGAAAAGCTTTGCATGGCCCATATTTTGGAATACCGCCATAAATCAGCCCATTTTAAAAACTGCACCCCTTAAGCTTTTCAAAACAACATTTGCAAAGTTTGTTAACCCTTTGAGTGCTTCACCAGAATTAAAGCAAAATGGAGGTTCAATTTACAATTTTAACTTTTTTTCAATAATTCTTTAATTTAGCCTTAAAATGTACTCATTGACGAGGGGTTAGTAAAAAAAATAAGAAATTTTGTCACACAATTTCTCCGATCACAAAAAGACCCCACAAATATTTCTTTAATTATGTTAACAGGAGGCCTGAAAAATAAAAAGACACTTTTTTTTTTTATATAAAATGAGGTTTTTGTCCCATTTTTTTCTTTTACATAATAGTTTAAGGAGAAATGCACCCTAAAATGTGTTACACAATTTCTTCTGATCACAAAAAGACCCCACATGTGGAAGTAAAGATCTATTTGGGCACATAGCACGGCACAGAAGGGAAGGAACACAATTGGGCTTTTGGAGAGCAGATTTTGCCCAAAAAGTTTTCAGGTGGCACAATGCGTTTGCTGCGACCCTAAAGCACCTACACATTGGAAACCCCCTACAAGTGACCCCATTTTGGAAACTACACCCCTCAAGGATTTTAAAAAAAGGGGTAAAGTAAGCATTTTGACCCCACAAATATTTCTTAAATTGTGTTAACATGAGGCCTGAAAAATGACACACTTTTTTTTATATAAAATGAGGTTTTTGTCCCATTTCTCTTCTTTTACACAATAGTTTAAGGAGAAAATGCACCCTAAAATTTGTTACACAATTTCTACCGATCACAAAAAGACCCCATATGTGGATGTAAACTGTTACATGGTGACACAGAAGGGCACACGAGGTTTATGAAGAACAGATTTTATTGCAGTCATTTTTAGGCGCTATGTTGGAGTAGCAGGGCCCCAGAGTTACCAGAATATTCAAAATCCCGAACAAATTACCCCATTTTGGAAACCAAATCCCTTTTGGAATTTATTAAGGGGTATAGTGAGCATTTTGAGCCCACAAGTGTTATGCATTTGGTATTCATCTAGGGGTATAGTGAGGTAAATTTTTTGGAGGGGTGTTATCAAAATTTTAGGAGTAGTTCACACTACTGTTATATACTTCTATAAACTTCAGTACGGTGATTGTAATGGAAGTTAAGAGAAACCTAAAGACTCCATTGATTTCTGTAGATCTCTAATGTCTTCCATTATGGTAATATTCCATTATTCTTCAATTACATTAGCGGACAAATAAAAGTGAGGTTCAGCACTATTTCCCCTGCAAAACTAATGGAAGCGTAACTGAAAGGGAACCTGTCATCAGGAAACTCCAAATATTCCCCTATATCGCCATATCCGCCCCTTAGAGCACGTCAATAAACTGTAAAAGTTTACAAAAATCACCCCTGTAGTTTGTGAAAAAACTTACTTTATCATACAGTGGAGGCCAAACAGCTACACCAGTGCCGGGGGTGGGCCCCTCGTCCCCCAGCGTCATCACTCTCTTCTTTGAGTCTGCTGTTGTCCTAGTCCCCTGGCTGCATCATCGGCGGTTTCTTCTTAAATCCCGCACATGCGTCGCTCTCTCTAGCAAACGGAGGTCTCCTGAAGCCGTGGGTGTAGGTGTAGGGGCAGGCGCTCACTACGCATGCCTGAAGCCAGCCGCCAGTAGACGGCTGTCTACGGACATGTGCAGTGAGTACCGGCACCTACATCCACCGCTTCAGGCGCTCACTGTGCATGTCAGGAGACAGCCGTTCGCTAGAGAGAGCGGCGCATGTGCGGGATTTAAGAAGAAACCGCCGATGACACAGCCAGGGGAGGGGGAGGACAACAGCAGATTCAAAGAAGAGAGTCATGGTGCTGGGGGACTAAGGACCCACCCCCGGGACTGGTCTAGCAGTTTAGCCTCCACTGTACCAACAACGATAAAGTAAGTTTTTTCACAAACTACAGGGGTGATTTTTTTAATGATGTGCTCTAAGGGGTGGATATGGGGTTTCCTGGTGACAACTTCCCTGGAAGATTGACCGAATGGAAGACATTAAAGGTCAGTAGAAATTAATCGACCTGTTATCAGAGGTCGCGCTACTTTTTTTCAGAAGAGTAAAAATACTCCTCTGACCATTTTTGAGGAGTATTTTTATCCGAGGAGGAGTACGAAATCTGCGGTAATTAAAATACATAATACGTAGGCCTGCACTTGCTCACATCTGTGTTGGAGGCTGCATTTGGAGCCTCTGTTGCAGATTCTGTTGAAAGACCAGACAAAAAAGCCTTGTATGCAGGAGTTTTTTGTCTGGTAAAAAGACAGATTGCAAATGGAAACTGAACGGATCCCATTGTAGTCGGTGGAGTCTGTTCAGCTTCCCTGTGGGGTGACAGAAGGTGGGGGAGCAGGGTCACTAGAGGGGCGACAGGGGGAGCAGGGTCACTAGAGGGGCGACAGGGGGAGCAGGGTCACTAGAGGGGCGACAGGGGGAGCAGGGTCACTAGAGGGGCGACAGGGGGAGCAGGGTCACTAGAGGGGCGACAGGGGGAGCAGGGTCACTAGAGGGGCGACAGGGGGAGCAGGGTCACTAGAGGGGCGACAGGGGGAGCAGGGTCACTAGAAGGGGAGAGCTGGGTTATTAGTGGGGTGACAGGAGGAGGGGGGGCAGAGAACTGGGAGACTGGACAGAACCATGGTTGGGGGAGGGGGAAAATCACTCACTTGAAGATGGACAGCTTTTCACTGCCACAACTCTCCCATCCCTCTCCACCTGGGGGACACAGGCCGGAGGCAGCTCTTCTCCCGGGCAACAGTGACATCAGTCCACGGCCCTTTACCTCTCCAGCTGCCCTGTTTTGTTCCCCAGGGTCCATGTTCTGCGCGCCCGCTCTCCTTCCAGCCCCGGGAGCAGGCCCCTCCTCCTTCCAGCTCCCGCCGGCTTCCTCTGCCTCACCCGATCTGTATTTCTCTGGTGCACCAATAACAAAGCTCCTTACTGTAAGGAGCTTTGTTATTGGTTATTTCAGGCACAGGCAGCATTGCTGTGCTGCCTGTGCCGTTCACTGCGCTGATAAAAAACTGGGAAAAGTCTAAGGCGTAGTGGTACGCCTTAGACTTTTTTCAGGGAGTAAAATTGCCTGAAAACGCGTCTATGACGCATTTTTATGCGTTATTGCGACCTCTGCCTGTTATACTTCAGTTTTTATGGCTATACTGACACTGTATGATTATGGAAGTATGTAACGGTAGTGTGAACTAATTGGGCAGAAAAGTTAAATTAATTTAAAATGGTCAAAGTGTCAAAGTTAAAATTCTAAAGAGGTATGAAAAACTTTAAAGCATTCATTCATGCAAAGCCCTGGTTTACTGGGGCAAGTGTTACATTGGTAACTGCTGTCCTTTCGGATCCCTTTTTTTGCACATATGCAACAGCGTTTTTGGGCTCGCTTTTTCTTCTCGGTTGGGGGCACTTCAGAGGGAAAATGTTGGCCAGGTATAATGC